>JAUTBT010029074.1:0-23303 GCA_032361225.1 Lepetodrilus schrolli
TTATCAAGAAAATGCTCTACATAAAAACGAGTCGACAATCGGAAGACCCACACTGAAAATGTCCGTTTGATTGTATTCATGACCGTCATTTTATGGTTGTTCTCTGAAGTATGAACGATTTGAAAGTGCTGGTTATTTCTTAAATATTATCGTATTTTATTTACTTCCGAAACCCAGGTCAGTTGGAATAATTGAATTGGGCAACTAAAGATGAACTGAAGAACACTATGAGGAATTTAGCAGGCAGAAAACCACAAACATATAACGTTATACAACGTTATTGTACTTTGTGTTAATGTTATGTCATACCAGTAACATTCACAACGCTGTAATAACGTTGTATAACGTTATGTGTTTGCTGGGAACTTGATATTATATAATCCCATGAAATGGGATTCTCTGCCCTAGAGACGGTGATTTCCGATCTATGAAGTAAAGATGCCCATTAATCTTGATCTTATCCGTTTTCTGTGGCTATGTCAAAACTAAATGTAAAATATTGATCACTGTACATTGTCATTGAACATTGATGTAACCAGATATGGATGTTAGAATAACGCATTATACTGAAGCATCATGTTTTAATTTGGTGTCTTTAAAGTCTTCCTGGATTCATGAACAGCGAGCTTAAAAGGCTTCCGTGGAAGATATTGGTGCGGACAACGCGCAGCCAAAGCGCACCAGACTCCGGTGTTGGTGTGCATATGTGCCTTTGCAGTTGTGCAAGGAATTTTTATGAAAAAATCATTAACGTCACGTTTACTCACGAAGGTTATCGTAACGGTTGTATCTGAATTCAAGGACGGCGTTCCATCATCCGTTGCCTTCATCACCACTGTGTAGATGTCATTCCGTTCCGCCTCAGTCACGACAGTTTTCAAGTGTACGGACCCGTCAGGCTGGACCTGAAACTTGCCGCCGGAACTGTCGGAAACGAGGCTGTAGGTCAAGGTCGGACTGGCGTTGACGTCTACGTCGGTTGCCGTCACCTGTCCGATCTTACCTACGGGTGTCTTTGGGCTGATGTACATCGGCCAGTTAGTGTTCGCGAACACCGGAGCGTTGTCATTGTAGTCGGCCACGTTGACGGTCAACGCCGTCGTCGCCGTTTCCAGGCCAGAGTCGGCGACGATGACGGTGACAGTGACCTGTGTCGTACCGGCGTCGAAGTCCAGTTCCTTCACCACTGTGAGGACGCCGGTGTTGGCGATGGTGAAGTAAGAGTCGTATGTCCCCGTGCCCATACTGAAGGTCGTCGTGTCCCCAGCATCCGGGTCATTAACGACGAACGTTGGCTGGATAACCGGCGTCGATGGGATCTAAACATGGAAAAATACGTCTGGATTGAATAGCTGTACATGGCTAAACGATTTCTCGATATTAGATGTGGCTTAAAACATAGACGTATTTCTAATATATACAAGTAGGCCTATATATTAATCTGGATTGAAATTGAGTAGAATATTGCTTTGAATGCTGGTTTTCTTTGGTCATCAGTAGTTACCAGCGTGATTTCCGGGGTGTATGGGTTTCTACAAGGCTTAGCTGAAATGTCTAGTATACCTCGAGACAACTGAGATAAAATAAACTAGTCCGTTTAACACTATACATACAAGTGAATGAACGTTTAATACTACCGTTCAAGTATGTAGCTTACGTTAAGTATGTAACTTACGTTATATGGCACAGTATACGACCCAAATATTTTGTCGAACTATTTAGAAAATTAGAAATGTGATAAAAACGCCAGGATGAATAATTCTCAAACTTACTGGTCCTTCAAGGACGCTCATAGTGTACGAGGTACTTGCAAATGCTGGTGGCTCATTGACATTCGTTACTCGTAGGGTGAACGGGAAGAGTCTGATGTAGACGCCATCATCCAGGATCAGAACCAGGCTGATCGATGCTTGTCGCTCGAAGTCCAAGTTCTTTCCAGCCGCCAGTGAGATCTCGCAAGCTGAGAAATATAATTACTCTAGATCTATTTCGTAAACTGGTATCTGTACTTGCGCCGGTGATCATGGCGGGATTGAATAATAAGTGATCTAGAGTTTTATTTAATTTCACTCGCCAAAGATGACCTGTGCGAAGTTAAGTCTCCTGTATGGAATGGATACCCTTGGAAAAGAGTGACGTGTATCGCGTGAGACATGCATCGGTGAATGCGGAGTCAAAATAGTGATGATGATGATGATGATGATAGTAGTAGTAGTAATAGTCGTGACAGTAGTAGCAGTAGCAGAAGTATTAGTAGTGGTAGTAGTAGTAGTAGTAGTAGTAGTAGTAGTAGTAGTAGTAGTAGTAATGACGATGATAATTACATTTATTTGGAAATCAGCACAATTGCATATATGTGCTGAATTTGGGCCGAGTGAACAGTCGTTGTGAATTCCGGAGAGCAGAAGTAGTATAGGTCCTAGATCTTATCATACTTCTCATCTTCATGGTTAATTCTTCTCTACAATTCTCGCATTCAACGGTTTTACTATAATGTATCCTGTAAGACAAGGATGCGTGCTTTGTCCTACACAGTTTCTACAGGCTTAGAGAATAGTTTACGCCAACTTACTGGCCGAGTTGACGGCAAGCACCCCTGCTTCCGTGATGGGATTCACATTCATGGTAATGGTGAGGGGACCGGTCTCATCATGAATGCACTTGTATAGCACTGTCCCGGGGGTCACAGACTCGGGGTGCGCCAGGTCGGGGGTCGGGATGTTAGTAACTTGGGGTGGGGTGTTGATGTCTGTCAGAATTAGAACGAGTGGTGTATCTATTATCTATAATATATATCCCAAATATATGAGAATAATACAATACATAATTTTGGAAGTACGTAGGCTTTACATTCACGTGATTGTTATGAAACGAGCTGAGTTTTTATTATACTAATAAGTGTATAAAAGCATAGAAAACCAGCAACTTTGAATAAGATATAATATTTAATATTGATTTTAGTGTAGATGTTCCATCATCTGCTAATTTGACTTTAATGCTTAACGCAAATGTTGATATATACATTATAAATCATCACGCATGGGTGAAAGATTCTCACTGTGACGTAAAACATTAATTCACTCACTCACTCATTTATAAATCAATGGAAAAGAAATTAAATAAATTCACCCACTTATCAGATTAATGGTGAGGTCTTGCAGTACAGCCGTGGACTTTGAGTCGGTTACAGCTACCTTGAAGCTGAAGCTTGGCGTAGTAACTGTGTTGAAATCCACCAGCGCTATTATATCTCCATTAGCTGTAAACGGAGGACAAGCAACATATTATGGTGTTCTAAAGTGGTGTTTTACGCATGTAAACATTTTACAAATTGAATAACAGAGATGCATTGCCACCACATAGACGTGTGCGAGTGCGTGTGTGTATTAATGCACATAAATTTGATAATTTTCAGATTTAGAAGTGAAATATATGAAATAGTAGTTCTCATAAAACGACGATGTTCACAATTTACAATTTCCGTGGCTTACTTAGAATAAATTTGAATGTGTGTGGATAATACTTTTAGCAGCAATTTAATATACATTATGCAATGCAATTATGATTTACATCGATTTTAACTTGGTATAGTTTCTTTTGGACTTGAATATACTTGTTTCAATACTCAACTATGATATTCATTTTAACTAGATACAGCAACTTTTTGTACAACACCAATTTTCCTTGAAAAGCGAGGGGAACACCGTTAATGATGAAATACCAGCATCTATGGTCATCTCCGTTAATATCGTATCCAGAGAATACGACAGCGCGTCATTATTTATGTCCGTGGCGGCTACTCGGAACAGGACGTTGTTAGTTTTAATAACAGCAGCATCAGCTGTCTCGGTGTCTGAAATTCACACAAAGATTCTCCTGCAATTTCTTCAAAATTAAAGTTGACACCAAAAAAACCCACGAAAGATACATAAATTTCTTTTTCAAATATAAACTTCTGACATGGACAGCTACACTACAATCTATTTCACATAAAACGTTTTGATTTACGAGTGTTAAGTTTATCAGAACATAGCATTCAATAAAACACCAAAATTATTAATAACTAGTTGCATGCACGTGAGGAATATGTAAAACTACCTAAAACTTGTATCGAATTATATATTTTAAGATAACAGTAATTATTATATTGGCATGCCATCCAAAAGCGGGTTTTACTACATTGGCAAATTTAGTATAGGATTCTTTACATTTTGAATAAAATATATTTTTAAGCAAAGTCTGTCATCGACCTGTGATACTATGCCTTTAATTTGATAGAATGTCCTACCAGATGGTCCCTTGTCGAAGGTCGGAGGGTTATTCGGAATGATTCCTATAACGACTTGACCAGCCATACCCGCCCCCAGCGTGTCTACGCACGTGAATCTCACTGTGTAGGAGGGTGGCACCAGTGCACCCTGTCCAGTCAGAAAATACACGCAGAAATCTGGGGCAACACACAAACAAACTTGGTGAGCGTTGGTATACCCAGCAAATACATAATATATAGATTATCTCATATCAGTGGTCATATAATACTGACATTATTACTAACGCTGTCACAACGCTATCTCTCAGTGTTATCTCTCAACGTTGTGACAACGTTAGTATAACGTTATTTATTTTGTTTGCTGGGTACTCCCTGGGGAGTTGAGAAGGAAAGTTATTGCACAGTGATCCATTGGCCGGTGTAATAATTTAGTAAGAGCAATATTTCGAGATTGGCGCATGATAACTGTATACATTATTATTATTATTACACTTTTTGAATTACACTGGCAAACGGTTCCATTTCTTTTAAATATAAAGATCGTTGTTTGCATAAGGTAGCGCAGTGGTAAATGATTCAGATTACGGATTCAATTGTTCTGGTCCCCGTTCTACGGTACAATCGTAGCGCTACGGGAGTCGTAACTTGTTAACAACTCCATGCTAACGTACAGGAGTTACGACTCTCGTAGTGTTACGATTGTTCTGTGGAACGGGCCATTGAATTTGAATTCGTTATGGGGCAAGAATATATTGTATTTAACTCACTAAATTAGTCCATTGAATAACGATTTGTTTAAAATTGAACTATCTGATATTGCTTCTTATGGTAATCCATGTGAAAATGCTGTCCATTATTTACTGGAATGCCAGAGATACAACAATACAACACATACCGTAAAGATATGCTAGGAAATATTCAAAGAATTACTTTACAATATAATGTACATATCAATGTTAAGCTATTGTTAAATGGCTATTCGGACTTACATGTATCAGAAAATGAAACCATTGTATAGTTAGCGCAGTTGTACATTTAAGTTGTAGTAACCCATCCATTTCGTCTTGAATAAAATATGTTTAAACTAAAACAGAATATAATTCCAACTAAATGTGTAAATATTAATAAATGTGTTTGCATATTTAATAGAAGACATCTTTTAACTTTATATCTGACCAAGAAGAAACTCCAAAAGGTCCAAAAAGCATTTGAAACGGGAGTCGTAACTCATCAGCAACTCCATGCTAACGTACAAAGAGTTACGACTCTCGTAGCGCTACGATTGCTCTGTGGAACGGGCCCCTGATCAGTTTGAACCCGCTATGGTGACCCGGCATTAAGTCCAAATATCTTTCCAATATGATCGTGATACGATGAAATGTTTGAACTCTCGTAATTAAGTTTTCAGATGTCATTCTCAGTTCTGACGGTTCTTTCTAATTTACTGCAATACCATCCGCTATACGTGTTTCAGGTTTCACACTTAAAATGGTAATATATTCATAATGCCAGATGAACACAAACTGTTCCTCAATTTCGTGGTATTATATTATAAGTTGCTGTTGAAACTGAAATCGATGTGCAATGATATACACTGATAATTCTTTAATGGATTCTAACCTGGATCTCCCGTCCTCTTCTGAAGGCTGAACTGAGGATTTGAGGTTATATTTTCTACGCAATTAAACGCATCTGGGGCAATGTTTAGCTGGTAGACGCAAAGGTCAGTGGACTGAAGTTGATTCAGAGTAGCGACCCCAGTGGGGTTGGCTATAACAGGCGGCTGAAACGTAACAGTATTAAATTTATTGTGACATATTCCAACCATCAATTTTCAATAGCATCCAAATGCCGTAAGACATAGTAAGATAACATCGTCAACGAAATAAATGCATAGCACTTTTATTACCTATTATTTATTTAAACACAATACACTGGGGTTCGCCGCTGAGAAGTTCGCTAAGTGGCACCTGTACGTTACTGATCCTACTTAATGTTATGCCACTATGGCGGCTTCATACGAGTGTCGCGCAGTTAAAAGCCGAGCTTGTCCGTCGTCGAGCTGTGGCAAGTGACAGGAAGAGAGATTTGATGGAAAGGTATCCTATTGTTTTTATATTTTGTTTTATCTAGTATATCACTATACAACCAGAGAAATATAGCCGATTGTCGCTAGACATAACTTTTTTTTTTTAAACACCTACGGTAATAGTCTATAGTATAAAATACGGTCATTGTGTATGGTATATAGAATACAACTGCATTATATTTATAGAAGTTTAAAAATATTGTTATTGATGTATTTTTCGATGGCAACGGGCGTTTCATAAACTTTCAAGCTTGTGAACTAATCCTCGAATGCTGACCATAAGCTGTACTTTCTTTAGGACAATTATAATATATTGCAAAATTGGGCACATGTTGGATACTTGTGACCCCCTGACCTGCTCGTACAGCCTGGCACGGAACAGTAGCTTGGCATACTGAGTAATATCGAGTAGACTGTGATACTGTCTAATGAATTTACAGTGTAGGTTGCTCTGCGCGTCAACCAGGGAAGCAGTTAAAAATAGTATGGGGAGTAACTCTAATTATGTAACCGCACGGTCACGGTCTAGAGACTCGTAAATCGCAGCGTGAAAACTGGGGCACCGATAACGCATCCGCGCCTCTTGGTGGAGACATTTTGCGCGGTGAACCCCATTTGTAACCATTTGAGGACAAGAAAATTAAGTCATGCTTTCTTACTTGTTGTACCATACTCGTTAGAATTTTCACTTTCACTACAGCATTGTGACTTATTTTTGTAGTGTGGTCATCAATATCACTAAATATCCATAAAATATCTCACAATATTTCCTATTTGGTACATTGTGGCCTTTTTTTTAAGGACAATTACGCGATATGCCGACACTGAATCACATTGTCATGTTGTACAAAATGTACTGTAAAAGATTACCGCATACAAGGAAATTGGCAATATTTTGAACAATTACAGATAAATATATATCAAAGCTAAATATAAAATAAAAAAGTTACCGTACGGATGTTGTTTTTCCAATGAACATCCGTTTTGGTTGTCACTATTTATACATTATCTGGATTTTGCTCCCAAAATGTTATAAAATTGACCAAAAACACCCCATTAAATATATTATATTTGATATTAGATTATAAATCATGTCTTAATTATCACAATATATATAAACATGAATTTTGTTTGTCACTATTATACAATTGTCTGTGTTATGGTAAACACTAAATAAGATAACATTGACTCCAAAAAAAGTCAATATTACAAATTTGATATTAGATTATAAGAATCATTTCTTATTTATCAAAAGCCAAATATATTAAACAAAACACAACAAATCAATTGAAATTAAATATATTTTCAGGTTATTATACATGAAATAATGTTCAATTCGCTGTACATTGTATCCCGAAATCTAATTATAGCAGCTCCTTTCATATAAATATAATACCAATCAATATAATTTATATTTAAACTATTTACTTTCACCATCTGAGATTATGGCTAGTCTAGATTTTTAACTCATCGATAAATATATTTATTTCCTAAGCAAAGACACCTACCCCTCGAAAGGGCGTCCGCGCCGGAAGTTGTGACGTCACAGGTTTCTGTGTACATAAATCCTCTCACAGAAACCAAGATATGCATTCACATAGGTAGTGTTTTTCTACCAGCTGGTTAAAATACCGCGTAAGAACAACGAGTTAGCTCACGATACATTACAACGTCTCTCTAGTTAATCTATCGACAAGTAGAGGTTCGTAACAGAGAATAATATTGACAGCAGTGATTATATTTCTCGTTGTTTGATGTGAGCTGTTGTCGTTGATCTCTTGATTGATATGTGCATGATGAAAGAAACGACATCTTACCACTCCGAGTTTGGGTTTTATCTGTGATAGGACAGTATACAGGGCCTAAACGGTTTCATAAAACAGACCAGACACAGGCCTATGCTGGACT
Source organism: Lepetodrilus schrolli (assembly GCA_032361225.1). Taxonomy (NCBI): domain Eukaryota; kingdom Metazoa; phylum Mollusca; class Gastropoda; order Lepetellida; family Lepetodrilidae; genus Lepetodrilus; species Lepetodrilus schrolli. The sequence goes on from JAUTBT010029074.1 coordinate 8,268, forward strand.
GCCTCGGATGAGAGTGCATACTAGTAGGTGTCCTCTCATAGGTCCGCGCGAAGTCTATATTTAGAGCAGAAGACTGTTGGGAAAGACCTCCTTTGCATCGACGATACAGTGTCTTCCAGGTTGGATAGATATTGTTTTCCATAGTTTTTCCTATTAATATTATTTGGAAAAATATAAAATATATATATAAGAATATAATACTTTCAAGTATGACCTTGCCTCTTTAGCTTCAGCTACCATCTCATAAATCGTCCACTTGCTCTGATAAAGTTTAATATGATAATTAAGTTAAGTTATGTCACGAAAACATCCTTTCACGTGAACACGAAACATGTCTTCAAGTTCCGTCATCCATGGTGCCTTCCTCATGTCTTGCCACGCTCATAGGCCTACTAGACAGGGTTTCCACCAGCTGTACATCACTAGAATATGTTGCCGCGATTAGAACATGGATACAGGATACCCCACTCAAACACATTATTAACTGGCTCCGAGCTGACCAGTCCGTGCTGTGGCCATGATTCGTTAACAATTCCAGGCTCTGTTTCAATATAGACGATAGATTAGTCCACTGGTGAGTCGTGGCACCTCCGTTTTCATATGCATACCAACAACAAAACAGCACACAGCATTCATTAAGCTGCATTGCATATTTAACCTGCAGAATGTTACCGAATGTTACGTCTAATAGTTCTAAATAGTGTTGTAGATTATTTTCAACACGATTCTGTATTTTTATTCTTGTACTCTGTTTATTCAACTTCATAACGTTAGTGTGCCCGACATTGACAGTGGCTGTGACAGCCGCAGAAATAGTTTCACTAACAGGTTCAGGAACAGGCTCAAATAGGCTCGGAAACAGGTTCAAGCTTAAATAATAATAACTCAACATTACCGTTGATCTACAAATCGCCATGTTTGATTTACTCATTCATTCAGTTTACATTTTAGACGGCATGGCCACCACCGACCTCGTGCCCTGTTCCCTCGCTTATCTTCGGGCCCCGGGCATTGGCCAAAAAGATGGACACGCCCATGGCTGGATTCAACATGGCGGACTTGGTGAGTATTTAGAAGGACGATGATATTTGGGACATTTTTCACATTATTCGCTGTGTTGTAGGTGTTTATTATGCGGATATAGCCTATACATACCGTTTTAAATATGTAGGTGCCATCAAATACTCGCGTAACGCCGCATTGTCGCTGCTAGACGATGTAGAATAATCCAAGTGCGAACTGCGCGCTCTTTGTAAACCGTTAACTGCTAGGCTTCGGTGGCTCCTTTCATATATTTACGGCATGCCTGCCGTCTGACATTTCTGCAGTTGGTTTATTTTTTTAAGGAGTTACTCCCACCAAGAATAATGTGGCACATGTTCATTAAAAAAAATAATATTACTTAGCATATAACCAACTTTTGTTTGGTTCATACATTGCCTATACATTTACCATATGGAAATATTAGTACCAATGCATATACCTAATGTATGTTAAATTACATATATAAGAGTGAAAAGATTTGTATATTCATTAAGTTGTCAAGTGTTTGTGTCTGTGTGCATTCATCAGTAAACTATTGTTATCTATTAATTAATGTGTATGCACTTAATTGAAAGTTATGGTATTAAATAATTTTTAAAGCTATCAATATAAAATGTACAGTAACAGTACATTATACTGATGCTGGTTTACTTTTAAATTAGTTCCTCCCAGTCTCACCAGGAAGAATATTGTTTTCATTGCCTAGTACATTAAATTGTTATAAGTAACATAAGTAATATTATTAAAAGAAATATACATGTGTCACATTATTCTTGGTGGGAGTAACTCCTTAAAAGATAAACCAACTGCAGCAATGTCAGACGGCAGGCATGCCGTAAATATATGAAAGGAGCCACCGAAGTCTAGCAGTTAACGGTTTAGAAAGAGCGCGCAGTTCGCACTTGGATTATTCTACATCGTCTAGCAGCGACAATGCGGCGTTACGCGAGTATTTGATGGCACCTACATATTTATAACGGTATGTATACACTATATCCGCATAATAAACACCTACGACACAGCAAGTAATGTGAAGAATGTCCCAAATATCATCGTCCTTCTAAACACTCACCAATTCCGCAATGTTGAATCCAGCCATGGGCGCGTCCATCTTTTTGGCGAATGCCTGGGCACGAAGAGGAGCGGTCGCTCCAAGGACTGTATCCTTTTGTTTACATTTTTCACTGGCGTCCATTTCGATCCTCGTATACACGCGTGATCCATAGTGCGAGCTCGCACGTCCCTACGGGACGTTGGCTTCGCTCGCTATTATATATGCGCATTGGCTTACGTTAGATAATATAATAATTACAAATAATATAATAATTACATAATTGTTATCTCGAAAAAAAAAGTAGTTTCCATCTATAAAGATTTACCAAGAAGAGGTGGTAAGCCTTCGTCTCTTTGGTTTTCAAGGAAACATTGTTCATGCTTTTAGCACCCATGATCGAGTATGTTTGACTTTCAAAGAAGTTGGAATTTAGATAACAAGTCTTGCACATATCATCGTTACACATATGGCTAATGCTTTGCTAAGATAATTTCAAAGTAATACAAAATCTGCTTACTTCACAGCAGAAACATTCGAGGCACAGGACAATTTTACACAAACGATGAATTTTAAGTGTTAGGAAAATATTGGTCATGTATGTATGTATGTATTGTATGTATATATATATTTATTCACTTATTTATTTTTCCTTCATTTATTCATTCATTCATTCATTTACTTATTTATTTATTCATTCATCCATTCATTCATTCAGTTACTAGTAGTTCGTATTTATTTATTTTTTATGAAATATTTTATGAAAATAATTATGTAAATGTTCGTTTTCATCTTTTACTTTTGGTATAAAAATAGTACAGTATTGATCTAATTAATTGAACTAATTTGTTTAATGAACCTATGTTATCACCGGTCTAGTAGTTGCCATTTATATGTATTTTTGGTTGTCACATGAACTGCGTTTTTGGGGTATATTATGCATTTGATAATAAAATAGTTGTGCTATGTTAGGTTCACGTATATAGTTTAATGTCTACATTATACTAGAGTTAGTGACTGTTAGATTAGATATTTTCACCTATCGTAATTTAACCTGTGTTTTGTACTAGATTATACGGCCTCCAACCTCCCCTCATAGCCGTCCGAACCACTCCTTTTGGGTATTTATACATTTCTTAATTTGTTGATTAATTAGTTTAATAATTATTATTTTTATTAATTTTAATATTCATTCAGTTCTTTATTTATGTAAATAATTATGTAAATGTTCTTTTTCGTCTTTACTTTTGATATAAAAATAGTACAGTATAGATCTAGTTAATTGAACTGCTATGTTAGGTTCACGTATATAGTTTGATGTCTACATTATACTAGAGTTAGTGACTGTTAGATTAGATATTTTCACCCACCGTAATTTAACCTGTGTTTTATACTAGATCATACGGCCTCCAACCTCCCCTCATAGCCGTCCGAACCACTCCTTTGGGGGTATTTATACATTTCTTAATTTGTTGATTAATTAGTTAAATAAAAAAGTTTTTTAAAACTTAAATTATAATATTCATTCAGTTCTTTATTTATTGCAATTTAGGGTAAAGTGTTAGTTATTTCGTTTATTTATTTATGTGTTGATTGACTGATCTGTGTTCGATGCTAGTTTCACGATTTCAAATGTTCATAATTAGTATTATTGCTAATTAACTATATATTAATACGTATGTAGTATTTTAGTGTATTTGAATTTTCCATTTTGTTTGTTGATAAAAGTATTCAACTACAGGACTTAAAACTGTACCATTTCTATTCCGTTGATCTATTTGTTCCTGCAAATCTGTTTTCATATAGCTTTATTGACCGGTTTTATATAATTGTATTCAATATTTTAAAATTATTTCGTCTTTTTATGTATATAATTTATAAAAACAAATAACGTCACCGTGGATATAGACATTTATTTTATTATTCACATTTATTTATATTCAATCTTAATTGACCGAAAACAAAATTATGATGGATTCTGCCATACCTATATAATTGGAGTTTAAATATTTCACGTTTGTACTTTTTTAAATATATAAAGATTTCATTAATGTATGTTAATAGATTCGTATAGATCCACTGCAACCGAAACTTACTCGTGTTTAATGTTTAATTTTGTTCATTTGTCATGAATTCTATGAAACCAAAAACCGCCTGTCCGTGATCGCCATGTTAATTATTGTAATTTATATCTGTACCTCATATGCCGAGTTTCTCGGCCTGGGTGAATAAAGGTTATGTTGTGTTCTGTTAACTATAACTCTATTGATGGCCGTCTAAACCTCTTTAGGGTTTAATAAATATTAATGTGTCAATACTGCTGGACAATTAGCGGAGCAGTTGGGAATTTGAATTGTTTCGAAATTTCAAGACGGGGGCACTGATGACTTTGGAACTCCATTCTATGTTTGACGTAGATATGGGCCCCGTTACTGAGAACAGTTGTAGCTACAAATGATTGTAAGTCAAGTTTTAGGAACCCGCTACAAGTGTAAATCTATTACATGAAACACATGTATCGTTACAATACTTGAGAATATGGTTATCTAAAACTATTGTAGCGATAACGGTGGTTTGTGCAACCAGACTTACATTTGTAGCGTGTCCCTAAAATCTGTCTTACAATCAATTGTAGCTACAACTGTTCTGAACAACGGGACCCTGGTAGGTCAAGTTTTAGGAACCCGCTACAAGTGTAAATCGTCACTAACGAGCTAACGTCACTCACTATGCCCAGTTCAACCAAACTGTTGATACATATTTCTGTATTGTAATATAGCGTTGATGGTAATCTGGTATCAAGCCGATAGCCTAGGTCAAAATAGCAACCTCTCCATAGTAATGGATAGCAAACAAAATGCTAGTAACTCAAATGGTTAATGCTAAAGATAATATGTAAGCCTATAATCAATCATTCACCATAGTGTCCATAACAGATGGCTTAACCTATCTAGGAAACCTAATGGAAACTGACACTCACTTAATAATAAAGAGAGAAACTACTATCAAAATGTAGACTCTGACATATTTCCATAGACTCATTAAAGGAAACTAGTATAAAAATGTTCGCTAAATTTCCATGGGATTTCCAAAGGTAAGGAACCCGAGATCTTGCTGTGTTCTTCTGTTATTTCTAGACCATGTACTAGACTAAGTATAACACTATAAACACATACAATCACAAATAGTTCACCTATTTTAAGGTAAAACGAATTAATTGTTACATGAAACCCCTTGCTTTTGATTTGTCTAACCAAACGATGTATCCCAACATTCCGTTATAATAGTTGGTCAGTATATTCAGATTTAATTGAATCGGGAGACGTGCCATTAAATCGGAAACTTCAATGTACATGTATATGCTAACTATAACTGAATGTACGTGCGTTTTTTTAATAGTTTTATTACAGTCCAAAACGATCTGTCTGTGATTGTAACGTCTATATAGTGTTCAACTTCCATAAATTATCGATTTGAAACTCTTTGTGTAATAAACATATGACGTAAAATATGTTTCCGTTCCTTCATTTATGGAGTATTTTTCCGTCATAGAGCTCATGACGAAGATACGGAGAATTCACGATGGTGTCAAATATGTATACATCTATTACCCATGCGATTGGTTCATTTCTACAACACGACACATGCATTTTACAAGAGAATGCTACTCTTGGTTCTCATCCCAGTGTCATAAAATCGGCCCGAAATCAACTAAAAAAGGTGTAATTCTCAATGAATTGCTGAACATCGCATCATCGTAAGGATGGTCAGCATGTTCTTCAGCATGACGTTACAAGACAAATAGTAACCATCATGTGTCCAATGCATGGATAGTCTGTAAAGTTTACAGTCGATCAAAGACAGTGTCAGAAGCTGCATAAATATTCCACTTTACAGGAGGTTCAAAGACGTGGCCGCAGTGGATAATGTATTATACTGTTTTATAGGGCATGACGTTACAGGATAAGTAACCACCAATTGTCCAATGCATGAATATTCTGTAAATTCTGCAGTCGATCAATTAGACAGTGTATGAGGAGTGGAATCTTCTAAGAGAACTTCACGTGTGATACAAGAGTCCCGTGCGTCAGTTCAATGTAATGATTTGAAGAAATTAATAACAAAAATATTTGAAATTAATTAATTTTATTGTATTACCGCATTTATTGCTATTATGACAAATAAATGTATGTAAACATAATATATATTTAAATTACACGTAACAAACAGTTCGCTCTTAACGAGGTTCTCATAACTTGATTATGTTCAGAAGAAAAAGAATGAAAAGGAACATTAATTAATAATTGTAAAATAATTTAAAATATTTAACTGCTGAAGAAATAACAGTTACCATGACAAACCTTGAAACTGGGCGGGAAAACGATATGTTCATCACAAATATGATTCCCGTGGTTAGGTGACATCTTGATATGATTACCCGTTGCAACCATCACCATCTCAGAAGCTAAACATCTTTAAAATATAACAAAATAAAAATGAGACGTCCCGTGCAAGGACGTGGCAATTGTCTAATTGTTTCATACACTGTCTAAATGTTATTAAAAAAAACAAACAAGTTGCCTATTTATAATTAGCTAGATCATTGAGAATATGTTGGGATTCGATTTATTTCATTATTTTTGTTCTTTTGGTTTGTTCTTTTCATTTAAAAAAATAATTGTTTTGTTCTTGTTTTGTTTTGTTTGTTGTTTTCTGTTGTTTTGAAACTTTGAGGCTAAATACTAGTAATTCTTTTTACATGGGTTTTGTGATTGTCACACATAAACGAAACCAGTCTCCACTCCAAGTTTGTATTTGTTATTTGACATGATACATTAAGAATATATATGAATTAATTAATTAATTAATTAGTGCTTTACGTCGCAGTGGGAATAGTTCACCCATACGCGCGACTACAATGTTACTTAATAAACATAAAATAACATAAAGAATACATAAATATTTTGGCTAGGAGTCAGATACTAAAATATTGTGGCCCCTTTATATAAATAATAACAACAATAAATAAATACAGTAGTCAATTTATAAAGCGCATGGCTCCATGATAATACATGCACTAAACACTACGCCATACTTTAACTCGTATACAAATAGGATAGCGATCTACATTCGCCATATACCATATACTCATGGTCAGGGGGTATTTGTTTAAATTTAATATATTTAAAAATTATGTATGTGCACGTTCCAAATTTTAATATTTCACAAAACACAAACTGCCTACCCAAATAATATTATCGGACATGCATAGGTATGTGAGCAAATAATATCAACATACAGGTACAATCAATAAGCAAACGTATTTTTTTAAATAGTTCTAAATCATTAATATGTATAATAATAACAAAACACCGTAAGGAAGCTTGGTTTATAGAAACGGTCATTGCCTGAACGCGCACTAAGGTGTGATTTAATTTTCAATGTTCAATGGAATTCCTCTGACAGTGAGTAATAATATTTTATTTTGAGAAATATAGAATAGAAATAATTAAAATATAGATCTAATTACCGTTTTATTCTTTTCTTGTACTTTTCATTATGTACAGGACAAATTTCAGTAAAAAATCTCATTCACAAAATGTCCGCACATTACGCTAACCCATTTTTGGATAAGCCATCGAAATGATTGTCCAAAAATATAAGTAGCTAAATCTGAGATATATTATTACTGTTTCGACCTCTAACATATGTATGTCAAAAATACAAGTCTCATCAATACATGGCTTCGCTTTCTGCATAATAATGTATTCCATTTAGACCAATTAGTTTGGTTATCATAAATCTAACAGTAAGCAAAATCCTTAAATATTACATTTGTTTTCTTAATGTACAGGCAAAGATAAATGGACGTAGACTTTCAATCTGCCAAACACTTATTTTCATGGAAATTACAGTTTTCGGTCGCAGGAATCAATTCCATGGAAATTATGCAATACATTATTGTTCCCATGAAAATGTCTTAAATTGAAAATTATTTGATTTAGTCATAAAACCATAGGATGTCAAACGTCCATAGGATGTCAAACTCATCATATCCATCAATCTGATACCGGTAAATACCAAAACTAAAGTAATATATGAAAGAAATAATGATAGAAAATGATAAATAATACATATTTACATACGTATTAACATTATTTGGCAGTTTCGAAAAACCACATATAATTGCAACAGATACAATATGAAATTAATTAATCTTGGATGTATATTCCGAAAGAACAGCATCAATATTATAGATCTCCTGGTCACGTAGTGATGACAAATATAATGTAAAAAGAGAGAGAGACCATGACGTAATGCAATTACATGTACTTAACACTATCAACCTGAAACTCGTATAAAAGTAATCGCATGTGTCACATGACAATATATACGTTTCAATATCTAACAATGGTTGAAAATGAACAATCGTCAGACAGCATTTCTTTTCTTTTATATATGTAAACATAACTTGCATCCGTATTTATAAAAGTTTAGTTCTATTTATACAGAATTATAACAATGCATGGTATGTTTTCGATAACTGACAATTAACCATTCCAGATGTTTAATAATGTTTGAGCTAATATAAAGAGGTTTTTCCACATCTACAATATACACTACAGTGTATATAATTGTGTGCACTAACATTAAACAAAAAGATACACGTTTTCAAATTGATGTTTGGTAATCTGTACAGTACTCATAAAATTAAACCACATTTGCTCAATATTGGAGTCTTTTACGAGACGTATTGTAGGAAAAAAATATACAAGAGACATAATATAATGCAGATCTGTTCGGACATAAAATAATGATATAATGCAACTATTACGGATAAATAAAATAATTTATCATACAAACAAGGCTATAAAGACTGCATAAACTAATGAGCGTGAAATTCTCTGTCCTCACCACAGTGAATAATGTATTATTATAATAATTGTCTTTGATTGCATGCCATGTATATATACACGAGTCCAACTCCCTGTGGAAGAATTTACATGTAGAACAATTAATGTATTTGGCAAATTACACCAAAGGAACTAACAAGAAATTGACATTATTCCCCCAAGACATTCAGACTATGGATTCTTCAAAAATTGCAACATCGCAGTTTCAATAGTAGTGGTCGTAATATATTTAGTTGACACACAGAACAAAAATAGCAGGACATTGTATTAGTATATTTTGGTTACATATGCTCGATCAGGGCCATAGACTTGCCATGCTTTAGTTCCGTCATAAATTTCTTCCAGGTATAAAAAATGGTCTTCAAGGATTTCTTTTTCAACATAAAGATGAACTGGGTACAGTCTCGTAAACGGTAATGTCCTGTATGTAGCTTTCACAAACTGTGAATTCCTGGATACTTTGATTGTAATAAGGCCATCGGGAGTTCTGTTTGTGTACAGTTCATCAACTAAGTTCTTCTGTATACTAGTATGTTTATTGCTGTACGTGTTAGGGAGGTCTGAGGTGGGGCTAAACAAACGATCAGTACCTGTTGATACCTTTGTTATTCAAATGTAATGGAGATATGCCGGACATATTTCACAAACGATGAATTTCTGATTCAGAACATAATTGAAGTTATTTATATACGGCGGCGATCAGAGGTACAGTATATACCTTTCGCCAACATTGTGTCCGTAGTATACTAGAACTCCTCTATGTACTTGAGAAATGCAGCTTTCACAAACGATAATGCTTATTACACACTGGAAGTTCCATAAAAGGGTTGAGGTATCGCAAACGATCAGTACCCGTTGATAAGTGTTCAAGTCCTATGCAATTGCATACACGCAAAGTGATCTTCTGTATATAATGGAAGTCATATATATAGGAGAACTGAGGTAAGACTTTGACCAATGGGCAAATCCTGTATACATGAATAATGGAAGTCCTATGTAGTGGAGAACTGAGGAACATCTTTCACAAACGTTAATGTACATATATTTGACAAAGAGTGTGTTCCTGTCTATGACTACAATTCCTATGAACGAAATGTCTACGAAACGCGTACTGTTCTGTATACACTGAATGCTAATTGAAATGAGGTTCTTAGAGAAATCTTCAGGCAACATTGAAGTACATTGCATATTCTGTGTAAGTGATATTCCAGTTTCACATTTCATCAACGATAACGTCCTCCTTGTAAGTGAATGTGCGTGTAAAACGTGAGGGAGACAGTCAGTTCCTGTTGATAAATGTCCAATTCGTATCACAAACCATGTCCATAATCTTGACATTCTATGTAATGGCAATCTGATGTACAGCTTCAACAAACGGTAATATACGGTTCTGTTCGTAATGACAGTTTCATGTGATTGGGATCTGAGGCAAAGCTTTCACTAAATGAATGGCGAGTTCGTATACATATACAGGAATGCCAATGCAGGGGAAGCTGAATACAAAGTTTGCACCTTTAGACACAGTCTTCACAGACGATAAAGTCCGGTATATGGACGTCCTTGTATGGGTTAACTGTAGGTAGAATTTGCACAAACAGTGAAGTTACATATGACATCGATGTGCTGTGGAGTTGTGGAGAATACCATTGACGTTACGTAAGTTCTTGTAGCGCATGCAATACACGTTCTACGTAAGCAAGATATGACACAAAACCTTAGGCAACACATATATCCCAACAATGAATGTTTTGTTTAAGAGATATCTAAGTTTGAGATTTTAAAAATAATAAAAATTAATTGTTCTTTATTATTGAATGTGCAAAGGAGGTGTCTGATAGGACATGGCAACGATCGGTTCCTGCAACATTTTGCAAGTCCTACGTAATGGCGGTCTGATGAACATGTTTCTGTTCTGTTCGTATCAGGAATAACTTCAACCAAATGATCACGATCCTCTATAATGGACATCATTTGTGACGAGGAACTCAGGTACGGCTTTCACAGTAGATAATCATGTGTAACACTTGCCGTATTAGGATGAACTTTCACAAACGATGAGGCGTTGTATACTGTGGAATCTGAGATAAATCTTTCGCTCGCCAACGATGATGCACAGATTTGACAGAGTGAGTTCCTGTTTAGCACTTTTCAAACCCTGGAGTTCTGGACTGCACCTTTCACAAATCACAGGGTACTGCACATACATTGTAATCATCTATGTACACAGTTTAGGCGACATTGACATTGTTAAATAAACTGTATTATTGCGAAGAAAGGATATCTGCGGTCAACATTTCACCAAAAGACTTCTATATACTGTAAATGACATTATGTATAATGTATTTAAAACGATCTCTGAGGTAGTGGTTTGGTAAACGGTGAGATCCTGTTGATACATTTGCAATTCGTAATGGAGATTTGACATCACAAACGGAGATATTCTGTACATTAACGATATTCCATGTGAACACGAGTAAGGCTCTGTTTCTACTGGAAGTCCTATGTAATGGAGATATCAGGCAAAGCTTTGAACAGTGGTCATGTTCTGTATGTAATGGAAATTCTACGAATTGAAGGGTTGAGGTACAGCTTTCATGAACTATGAAGTCATGTATGTGGAGGCTCAATACAAAGGTGAACTTGAGGTACGGCTTTCACAAACGGTGAAGTTCGTTATAACATGGAAGTTCTATGAAGTAGAGATATCTGAGATACTGTAGTAGTATAGGCCATATTGATTTATAAACACTAATGTGGCATAGTGGACATCTGGGGTTGACCGAGTCTGAACTGTATGTTACACATTCTTCGAAGAAACTAAGATCATTCATTATTTCACAAACGGTGATGTCTTGCACATGATGAAAGTCGTATCGAATGGTGAGCTGATGAGCAGCTTTCACAAACAGCAAGACGCAATATCTACTGGAACTTAGATATGCAATGGTGATCTGATGAACAGCTTTCACAAACAGCAAGACGCAATTTCTACTGGATGTTCCAATCCGAGAAGATTCAATCCTGTATACAATACACTGTATATGGAAATCCTGTGTAGTGGAAAGCTGTGGTGCAACTTTAACAAACAATAATGTGTTGTATAATATACTATAGGCCTACTGGAAATTCCAAATAGGGTGCAGTTTCACAAATTGATTGTAATCTTCTGTAGCGAAGAACGGAGGTATAGTTTCACCTTCTGTCCATTGTGGAAATTCCAAACAATGTTGAACATTACGTATAATTTTCATAAACGATATAGTTCTCTATTAGGCGCGAAGCTCTTGGCAAAAGAAATCTGAGATACACCTTCCACAAACTGTACTTTCTGTATAGCGGATGTTCCATATACACTTGTAACTGTAGTAGTCATTTCACAAAGGGTGAGTTCTTGTAATTAAAAAACATTGAGTTCTTGTAAATGTGTGGACAAAGCATTATTAGACAAACATTTCAAAAGACCTAAATATCCGACCGTCAGCTGATTTCGAGGCGCATGTGTTTTAGAGGCAATCGCGTTTTACGTTATAACGAGAGATCGCGTCAAATGCAAATTACATCAGTGAGCGGTGACTTCGGCTCGGATCGACATAAAATTGATACAAATGTAAACAAGATAGGTATGTTACAAAAGCATACATTAACCATGTGTAGTTTTCACCTCTGATGACTAATACCAAAAATGTCCAATGTTTAAATGACGATCCTCTCTAAATCTCATCCAGTTGTCTGTTTTCCTTGTTGACTTCATAACCCAAAGATCACGTGAAACAGCTGTGTTTGCTCTAGTTGCCGGACATCTACGGAAAGCCAGTTTGGCTCGCTCTTATTCGTGTCCAAAGTAAAACGGATTTTTTCTTTTCAATGTGTCTCATTTCTGATGCATTAATTTCAAAAGAAAAAGGGGCCTGATCGCCAGAATTATGAACTAGTAAACATGTAAAATGACTTCAACAATGTTGTGAAGGAAGACTTGCCAATTCTGGCAGCAAAACTGTCATATGTGCCAGAAAAAGTTGCACATTGCAAACTTTTCAGTGTTCAGATTTAATGTTTAAAACAGTTTTTTTTCGTTTTTTTCAGCCACATATTTCTCTGTAATATTGTAAATGTTTTCAGACAAACAATAACTATATGGCTTTCTATTTTTTTTATAAACAATCCATTATGGGCCACCATATTTGACATTTTGACGGAATCTCGAAATCAAAAATATCCGCCATTGCATGTATGTATTAATCTTCAGCTTCAACAAGGAAATCAGAAAGAAAAAATGTGCGTCTTACAACGAGGTGAGCACTGTTATTTGCTTACTACCGTGACGCCGGGATACTTTAACTAGTTTCCATTAACTACAGAATAATATGAACATTTGATACCATCAAATCAATCAGAAAAGTATTCACAAAATTCACAACATATGCACTGGCATAGCTTTGCATTAGTAGCGATAACAAATCTATTCGTTTACATACATATATTCAAGCAAATATCGGACCACCTAAGTTACATAGTACACATATAAAAACATATATTAGGTTTTGCTACACTATCGAAAGGTTCAACCTTTTTCATTGCATAACAAACATTCAACAGTGGGTTACACATTCAAGTAGTATGATCCAATACATTAGTATTACAGCATCAACAACAACATCAAACAAACGAGCAAACATTGACATGTAAAGTCACGGATGAATTGAAAATGTGAAAAAAATATATCGCAACTGTTATGCGTTAAATATATTAATTGGATTATATTCAGATGTTTAGCTTCAATCGTTTATGTGTTCATTATTTATGTGTTCATTATTTCGACATGGTTATCCGAAAGACCACGGTCTGATTCTAAACATTGGCATTTTGTTTACTTATTGCATGTTCCAACCTTTTGCGTTACATAACAAACATTCAACAGTGAGTTACATATTCAAGTAGTATGATCCCTTGGATATCATTAGACTAATACTGTCCACAGTATAACCAACAACATCAAACAAACCAGGAAAGACTGACACGTAAATCCCCGGATGAATTCAACATGCGAAAGTAAATGAAAATCTAAATGCAATACATAAAGAACCGTATGAATTGAAAATGTGGAACTATTTTCTAAATGTGATATAAATATATTAATTGGAATACTCGGTTTATACGTATCACAATGATATACTCGTAGCATCATTATGATAATAAAACTGGCATGTAAAAAGAGTACATTATGAATAAAGGCAGAATGCCTTAGTTCTAAACAAATGATGAATTATTGATTTGATCGCATATAACAATATAATCTGCATGTAAACATTTGAAATCCTCCAACAATGAGAATGTTTTCAAATAACTAGCTACATAGGTGTGCGATCTTCCAGTAAACTACAGAAGAAATACATAACTTTTATACCATAGTTTTGGAATAGAAGCGATGTGAAATCTATTCATTTTATGCGCATTTCAAGAACAAGTTCCATTGTACATGTAGTTAATCTTTGAAAGTTTTTAGAAAGAGTAAATTCAGTACTTACATCTAAAATTTGGATGAAAGTTGCAATTGTGAAAGTTGAGGTTGACAAAAATACAGGTTAAATGATTGAGCACTTTGAAAAAAAGTGGTATTTGTTGCACTTGACTTGGACAATTTCTGCTGTTATATTTCAATCGAAACGCAATATTTGTTTATGCCGCTTCAGTCACATTTGAAAATAGAACTTGTGTTATATTGCCTGTTGCAAACTATTATTGAATGTGTACACTAGAATGATTAATTAAATTTGGTTAACAATTCAAGTTAATAGTAAGTTAGTAACCCCATACAATATGTTTGAAAGAATAGATGTGAGCTAAGAGTAGAATATTCATTTGTTAACTATCCATTAGGCAAAACATTCATAAAATCAGCGGTAGAAGTAGTATGGTGATATATGTTATTTGACAGTAATGTGCAATGACCAGTGAAATATTTAATTAATATCATCAATGCGAAGTATTTTCAGTTTCAATCGTGTATGTGTTCATTATTGGTTATGA
>JAUTBT010029074.1:23403-38631 GCA_032361225.1 Lepetodrilus schrolli
TATTAACAACTTGGACGACAGTTGCAATTTTGAATGTTGAGGTTGACAAAGATGCTGGTGAAATGATTGAGCACTTGAACAAATCATACAGAGATATTCTCAGAGTAAATGGATTTTTAAAGTGAACGCATTTGTTGCACTTTGTTTTTGGACAAATTGTTCTATATTATACATTTCAATCGAAACGCATGATATTTTATGCCGCTTCAGTAACATTTGAAAAAAGATTTTGTATTTTGTTTATTGTAAACTATTATTGAATGTGTATACTAGCTTGATTAATCAAGTTTGGTTAACAATACAAGCTACTAGTAATCTCATGCTATTTAATTTGATAACATTCCATTAGGCAAAACATGCAGAAAATCAGCGGTAGCAGTACAATAATATGGTGTTGTATGTCATATGAAAGTAATGTGCAATGACCAGTGACATGTGTAATTAATATTATCAGTGCGAATTATTTTCAGTTTCAATCGGATATGTGTTCGCATGTAGCAATATAATTTGACAATTTTTCGAATGCAAATATTTGAAATCCACAAAGCATGAGAACGTTTCCAAATATCTCTCAAATTGTTGCACTTTGTTTTGGGACAAATTGTTCTATATTATACATTTCAATCCAAAAGCATGATCTTTTATGCCGCTTCAGTAATTATTGAAAATTGATCTTGTGTTATGTTATATTCTTAACAAACATTCAGTAGCGAGTTACATATTCCAGTAGTATGATTCCTTCGTTATCACAGTAAAACCAACAACATCAAACAAACCAGCAAACAGTGACATGTAAAGCCCCGGGCGAGTTGAAAATGTAAATCTAAATGCACTATATATAAAGCATCGGAGGAATTGAAAATTTGAAACTATAATGCAATTTGATGTAATAAATATATTAATTAGATTACACTCGGAGAGGGTTAATTGCCAATACGTATCAGGTTGAACGATATTTGTGCACGTTATTCGTATCACGAGGTTGTATTGATAGCACGATAGTAATACTGTTAATAATTCTGTTCTAAGCAAGTGATGCATTATCGGTTTGATCGCATGTAGCAATATATTTTATAATTTTTCGAATGCAAACATTTTAAATCCACAAAGCATGAGAACATTTCCAAATATCTCTCAACTAATAAGGTTTTGCTAGCTTCCATAAACTACAGAAGAATACGAGTGTTTGATACAATAAAATTAATAACAAAATGATTAACACAATGTTAAGACTTACTACATATGAACTGGCATGGTTTTCCAATAAACGCGATATGAATTTCGTTCATTCTGTGTGCATATTCAAGCAAACATTAGACGGCCTAGGTTTCATAGCACTTAATCATTCAAACTTGAATAGCAGAGCAAATCCAATACTTAGATCTAACAACTTGGACGACAGTTGGAATTGCGAATGTTGGGACTGACAATGATTACCAGCGAAATGATTGAGCACCTTGAACAAAGCATGCAGATATTCTATAATTAAATGGATGTTGACCTGAGCGCATGTGTTGCACTTTGTATTACGATATTTCAATCGAAACGCATGATCTTTTACGCCTCTTCAGTCACATTTGTAAATGGACTTTGTTTTCTGTTGATGGTAAATTATTATCGAATGCGTATACTAGGTTAATTAATTTAAGTCCGTTAATACCAACTCCATGCTATATATTTTAAAGAAATATATTTCTGCATTGTATTAGGATATTTCAATCGAAATTTTCTTTTACGCCTCTTCAATCACAATTGGACTTTGTATTTTGTTGCTTGTAAATTATTATTGAATGCGTATACTAGGTTAATTAATTTAAGTACTCGTATACTAGGTTAATTAATTTAAGTACTAACTACTTAGTACTAACTCCATGCTATACACTTTAAAGAAATATTTCTGCATTGAATCCCCATTCTATCAACATACAACTTTGGTCATTTCCCCCAGTACCACAATTAGCTCACCTGTCCCTTCCGTACAGGCGAGCTTAGTGCAGAATATTCATTTATCGCAAATATCCAAGCATTTCCATTAGGCATAACATGTACTCAGCAATCTGGTTTTATATGCGATATGAAATGAATATATCGTGGCAATTACCAGCGATATTTGTGAATAATATAAAAAATACGGAGTATTTTCAGTTTAAATCATGAGTGTGGTCATTATTTGATATCGTCTGAACCTGCGGTTTTGTTAATGTATTGCTCTACCAGTGAGTGAATAATTGTTTTACGTTACAGCGGGAATCTTTCACCCATACGTGACGAGTATTGTTCTACCAATATCGACAACAAATTTGTACAAACGGAAGTATGTATATAGTTAATGCTATTAGTAGAGATTACCTTAATCACAACATAAAAAAAATGTGCAAGTCAGTTACGTATTTTAGTGCACCGCAGTACAGTATTGATATATATTCCTTCATTATCGATAGACTAGTACCATTTCACCGTATGACCGACAATATCGAACAAATCAACACTTGCATATAAAGCCTAGGATGAAAATGTGAAAATATATTGCAAATGTGAGCCATTGATTTATGGTAAGTGTGACTGGAGAGGACGTAATATAAATAGGTATCAAGCTAAGCGGTACGATTGCACGTTATTTATATCACTAGGTTATATTTATATTACTGTATGAATATTGTTTATAATGCTGATAAAAGGAAAGGGTTGTAAAGGGTTAGTATTTGATCGCGCTAATACGCTTTAATCTGTTGAGCAGTATAAGAATTTTATAATGCTAAGCGGATTAAAGATTATTATGTGTTGTCATAAAACAAATAATTCTACAATGCGGATTTAAGATTATGTGTCATAAAACAATGTAATATTTCATAATTTTAGCACGGATCGACAAAAGAAAATCCTTACGGAACGCACATGGCGTGTTGTGCTGTAATAAATTGTCCTATTCTAATTGATGCGAAACGGATGATTTTTTAAATTCTGTAGTAGATTTATAAATGTAAATATTGAATAGTGAATGCATAGCCTGGAGTAACGTAAATATTATTGAATGCATAGCCTAGAGTAATTAAATCCATGCAATATGCTTGAAATAAATAGTTTTCCGTATTGTATCCAGGTTCTATAAACATGCAGTTTCATTAAATATATTATTATCCTTGTGAACATGTTATTCAACAGTATAAACAATGAACCAGTGCATTATTGCATGCTATGTGCAAGATAGGCAAACTGAACAACATGAAGTAATCTGAACAACATATGGAGGTTTTCCACGAGACGCCAATGTTAATACCTAGTATGGAGATATACAGCCTTGTGTTATCATCCAATCACATTCACAATATGCCATAGCCCAAAGACTTGCAACGGAAGCAGGAACATGCCATTAGTACGTGCCGTTCTATATACAGGAACGTTCATAAGATTAGACATATTTGAACACGCAACGGTCAAGACAACTATTGCATAGAAAACTGTGAAAATCGTTTAACTTGGCGGTATTGTAGAGAGAACGTCAAACATTCAGTAAAACAGAGACTCAAAACATAAACATGCTTGTTTACTTTTCCCAATGAAGAAGATTACGAGGGTGGAAATACGTCCATAAAAGCACAATGTTAAGAAAGCTTGCATACGCATAATTTTCCAATTGAAAAATTGAAGGAATGACTGTTAACAATGGACGACATGCATGTAAAAATGAAACGGGGAAAACTATTCAAATAAAACCAGAACCATAATATTTAATGTAGATTAATATTTGTAAGCTTTAATAAAGTCCGATAACCGCGATTAAATATTTGTCGGATAATATATCAATGGCAAATCATGTCTTGTTGACAAACATGTTTATGAGCAAATGTTGCATACCATAAACTATAGGCGCTCCCTGGGTTATAGTTCATCAAAGGTTCAGAGCAGGTAAAGTATTTACTAGTAGTTCATGTAGTGTGCAAGACCAGATAGTGTGGCGAGAGCCTGGAACAACACACACCACACCTCTCGAGACATCCATACCTCGCACACCAAACGTTAATAAAATCACATGTCTTGAACGGTCACATAAATTATATGACAAGACAAAACGTAATCGGAGTGTATTTTCTAGTGTGTCCTCTATCTCGCAGTTATCCCATCCTGGGATAAATAGCAATCTGCTCCGGGTTCAAGGTTAATAAAATGACACTTGAACAGTCACATAAATTATACAAGACAAAACGTAATCGGAGTGTATCTTCTAGTGTGTTCTCTATCTGGCAGTTATCCCATCCTGGGATAAATAGCAGTCTGCTCCGGGTTCAAGGACGAAAAATACCAATGGTGCCATATTTTAACGTCTGTATATTCTGGATACCGCCGATAGTTGGATGTCCAACATGTTTATTGCTGCAACTTGGATGGTCAAATACACGAGGGCAGACATTCCATAAATACCAGATGGTAAGTTTATTTAAAAAATGATATAAAATGGGTTTTTTAAATACTGAAATACCATAAACAGTAAATACCAAACAATAAACAACACAGATTGGAAAATATTAGGCAAGTAATTGTAAAATAATCGTTGATTATCATTGAACGATTCTAAATCCGGTTGTGTTGAAAGCATTAAAGCATGCGGAACTTAGGGCGTCGTCTTGCTAGGTCTGTACACAATGAGCCATTGTCTGGGTGTACACATTAATTATTGTATATTGTTTAATTCGTAATCGTACAATTGACATGTGAAACAATCACATGAGACTTAAATGTCAAATCAATCACATAAGACTTAATGTCAAATCAAAGTAGCAATTACCAACCCACAAACAAACAAAACATTACCGAACAGAACTGAACAAAACAATTAAGTAGAACCTAGTCATGCGGTGACGAGATTAAGGAGCCGGATGTCGGTCTGACACGTGATAATTATTGCATCATGTGATGCAAGTCCGTGTTTGGGTGCAGGAAAGCTGTGCAATCTTGGCAGATTTACTGTTGTCCCAGCAGTCATATGGCAGAAACCAAGAATTAATGTCAAGTCTGAAATTTCATCTGATCATAGACCTCCGATTGTGCTAGCAATATAGCCATGGTATTTTGATTAGAGACAATCTTGATTAGAGATTGGACTGGCTTGATAAAAACACAAAATCTCGGCCCAGACTTCTCGGTCAGAAAACAAAATCTTTGAGTCTTCTTCCCTTGAAATACCTTCATAAATCTCTCGTATTGTACAATTACTGCTGAAAAATATATGGAATTCACACAAAGTGTAAGACATGTTTAACCTACATGTTTAACCTAAACTGTTGAATTGTCTAATAATCTACTTATTTAAAAATGATAGAATAAGGATGACTCGTTAATATAAAGAAAATTGGCTCTCGTATTAGAATATGCAAAACCTCATGTTTAAGTATGAATAACAATTTGCTGTTTAGAAAAGTAATGAACAGATTTTCGTCCAGATACGGTGCAGAGGTAATCATTGATAAAGCTCATTGTAAATAGCTTCCAAAGATTAGTAATTCAAACAAAACTAATCCTTGATAGGATACAATACCATTGACCGATCATTTCTTACCAACCACCTTGTTTTTTTTTTATTGAGAAGGGACGGGCAAGTCGACGTAAAACTGACGTGCAGTTTGACTAGGGTTGGGTCTATTCTAGCTGGCTTCATACAGTCCTAGCTAGCACACCTGGGCTTGATGTTTACTCGGACGTGTCGCAATTGCCTTAACCAAGCTAGTGTTAGAATGACGTGGCGATGACAGACGCTGTAAGAAAAGCAGAATACATAATACTCGTGACACCAAACAGAAAACGAAATAACTTACACAAGGAAGTCCACAATATGACGTCATGTGTCCGTAAATATTAATAGATATGGTGGAATATATTTTAGATTTAGGCACAGATTACATCATGTATGTAACTACAGTGTAGTTTACACGGAGTTTCATTTGATTTTCGAATGAAATGATTGTGTGAGAGAATGCTTAGCTTGAACTCGATGACTCAACAGCTAGTCCATATTTGTTTAACTACGTATTTTGTAGCGAATTCCCGTTTTCATCAAACCAGATTGGACAACATTATATTATCCAGTATATTTTCCACTTAACGAATGTATATCGTATACCAGTAGACAAATGTGTGTCTGTGTTTTAAAACACAATATATTTATAAAATCTTTGGTATTCAATCGAGAAAATTATAAAACATGTCCGAGACAGTAGGCTTATACGTAGTCAATAAACATTCAAAAGTAAGCTACATAATGAGGAAAATAAACTTACCTTGTCATTGCCAAGTCTTCTTCTTGTGGGCGGAGGGAGAAAGGTCCGACATAGGTTCGATCCTTCTCCCAATCCGCCTCAGTCCAGATGTGAGAGATGTTAGCGCGCACTGGATTTATATAGGCCCACATACCATACGTAGCGCCAACGTTTCGAGAAATATTGCCACGTAAACAGTACGTCACTGGCTTAAAATAGAGTGGTGCGTTTGAGCGATCGTGTGCGACACAACTGTACTATTTAATTTCGAGAAAACACTGCTAATCACTGCTAATCACCAGATAGTTACGAATTTGACTGTTTGTTTGATGACTGGTACACGCATACGCACATATTTAATACAACGAGAACTGTATAGGTCAAGATAATTATATTTGCATCTATCTTAATTATTGCTGACGCTTTGAAATATCGCCCGAACACGTCTGATCGATCGTGTTTAGTAACCAGCTGGTAACTGCGCAATACACACTGGTCGTCAAGTTGTTATCCTGGGCTATTTTTGGTTACTGATACATCAGGTGTTATCCCGGATTAGAAAAATTGGGGAAAACACTGGTTGTATTATGTTTCACTATTCAAAATTCACTTGAACATACAATTTTGTATTCATTATTTGTATCCCGCAGTAGGCTATAACGTAAATGCTATCTGGGTACTCTCTCTCTCTCTCTCTCTCTCTCTCTCTATATATATATATATATATATATATATATATATATCGGATAATGAATTCAACGAGTTTCATGATGCCAAGATTCACACAATAACAACTAGCATGGTTCCATCTGAATTTAACGATACTTACCAGAATGAATATATTTTAATAAACAAATATTAATTAGAGTAGGTTACATTTTCCCCATCCTCGATATCAAGTCACAGTGACTGCTCTTACGTTACATGATCGATGCCGTTCTTCCATCAATGGGTGATCTTTCTTCGTATACAACAGTCTCTATTGACATGTTAGGCTAGTCTGTGTCGCACCTTCATCTGACCTTTTTCTCACCAAAATACTCCTATTCAAAATATCACTCTAGAGCAGTTAAGCAAGTCTAGATTACTGAAGAATGGTAAATAATTTCAACGGCTCCTTTCATATAAATATAATACCAATCAATATAAGTTGTATATTATTGATTTACTTTTACCCTTCTATGGATAGTCTAATTTTAGGCCTACTAATATTAAATATTTAATATCATCTGGATAGCGCATGTGCTAGAACACTCTATAATAAACTAATTTGTTTTATCATTATTACCTTAATTTACAACAATCGTGATCAAGTAAGGAGCTAAGCATCCTCGAGATACTGACCATATTTCTATCATATACACGTGAATATATATTTTTTAACCTTTGACATGTTGGCCTATTATAATGGATTTCAGGCATGGTATACGATGTATATGCATAATCAATATATTTCCAATCATATATTCACGTATGATAATAAACAAATACTTCAGCACTAGGAACATATGTCGCTTCTCTAATTCAGGTTAAGTGTGTTGAATCTATATGTATACGTGCAGGCAATGCAAGGCCTGGGACGAGGTCTGCTACCTGTGAAGAACAAGATATTGTAATACAATATTCCACGTATGCAATCATTGATTAAACTATAAGTAAATAGGGTATAGATTGAGATGGTATGTTTACACAAAATCAAAGTACTAGTAAAAATACATCTAAAAATGTATAATTTGAGTACATATCGTCACTTTTGTACATCAAAAAGAGTATTTTGTACACCGTAGGGTTCCGGTCCATGTTGAATGGTATGGTATGTCATGGTATGACCAACTTCCGACATTAGACCGTAAAGTAGGTCAAATTTCGTCTCCACTATGTTTATAATATAGTGTAGTATGTTACTTTTTTTTTTAATAGTACAAAATAAATGTGGATATTGAAAAAGAAAATGAATATACCTAATCAGTTTGTACAGGCTGTCCTCCCATTTATATGCGGGCCATTAATACGATCACTGAAACTACTGTTGGAGATAAGGCCAGGAGAGCTAAATATGTGTCGAGGCAACTGAAGTAATGAGCACGTATAATAGTCAGGACGTAGCGTACATAGCGACTCACACAGTAACGCTATGGTGATACACGATTAGCTGTACAGTGTGTATCACTTATCTTGTAGATATACAAATAGATCTATACCTGGGACAGTATTTATCGTAGTCTGGCGATAACAATCGCTATATTGGCACTGTTGCGTGCTAGACTGGTATGCTGTCGGGATGCAGGGAGCAAATACTACACAGCACGGCCTGTACACGGAAGTAAGAAACATTCAATACGATGTGTGCGGCAAGGATGTCTACTACCTTGACTTGTTTTACCCTAAGGAGACGACAAACGTGACAGGCGCGGTAGATTCGATTCTCCGAGAGACGGTGAGGTCAAAGGAGCAGTTTAGTAACATTCATACTAGAGGAGTAAAACATGGAGTCCAAAGTCAAAGGTCATTGTTGGAAGTTACTTCAGCACCGCCCGTGGTTGTGTTCGTTCACGGAGGCGGGTGGCAGCGGGGTGACAGGAGGGCGTGGACCTACTACATACGAACGTTTAACTTGCTGGCTGCTACCGTGACGTGGTTTATGGGTCTCTACCACAGCGTGGGATCGAACTTGGCAGTGCGCGGTGTGGCGTGTGCAGTTATTACGTATCCACTTGCCCATCTATCATTTCCTTGGACTGTTCTCGACTTTATTTTGTCATATACGGGCAGTATTTTTTTTTCTTTCATCTGTCAATGCATTGTTACTATTCTGTTTCGAATAAGTTCGTTGATTTCGGGTTTTGATATCGGTGGGCATTACGACCTAGAATTTCTGGGAACGTTCGATATCGATAACGTACTGATGTTAATGACGTTTACCAATATATTAATGCTGTCAGTATTTGTGTGTCTACTAGTCATGCCGAATACACTCCACGTTCCTTCTCTGTTTATCCTGGTACTCTTGGCAATACTGATTCCAGCTGTTTATTCCAGCTCAAGATATGTTGTTCACGAAAACAACATCTTGTTTTGTGGCGTTAATATAGCAATGTTCTCCACGTCCGTTTTATTTCGGATGTACACATACACCAAGTGTCGAAATATACTCTACCTCAGCCAGGTTAGCGCAATCGGAAGTGCAGTGAAGTGGGTGCGAAAGTTTGGAGAGACAACAAAGTATTACGACTCTGGGTCACTATTTCTGATGGGGCATTCGGCAGGAGGACACCTTGTTTCCACCATTGCACTTGGAGATCAACAGGAGCACGAGCAAAGCGGTCAGGATATTAAGGTACATTAGCAATGCCCTTTAGTATAATCATGACTAATACTAGTATACTGTTGATATACACTGGATTATGTCATATGTAGGGTAAGCTCCCCCGATCTCCCATGTGTTATTTCTTGTTGTTTATAAGGATTCGTATCACATGCATATGAATTAGTTAGTTATATTTAAGCAACCTTATAAACCTACGGCGGGATTCGCCAAAATTCATGGCATACTATATAATTCTATCAATTAAGTCTTTGCCAAAGAAAAAACATTTTTTTCAAACATGTTTTAAAATCTAACAATTGTTTTTATAAAATAGTCTCAAACGTTATTGACAAGGCCTACATATCATGTGTATTAATTGAAATTAAAGATTGCTTCATTTACGCCAATGGATTGACATGAACCTTCAAACATCCTTTTCTTTTTTCAGGGAGTAATATCAATCAGCGGTGTGTACGATCTCCGCAGACTGTCCTCCTCGATATACCGCTACCTGTATCTGCACCCAGCATTCGGAGACAGCTCCTCAGAATGGAGGCGTGCGTCGCCCATGACGTTGTTGCGGGAGGACCGACGTTACCCGCCGTTCCTCCTCATGACTGCACAGTACGATGGACGTCTCAACGAAGACGCGAAACAGTTCAGTGTTAAACTTAAACAGCACGGAGTCTACGTCGAGCGTGTGATTGTTGCAGGAACGTCACACCTTACCATTATAGCTAACTTCAAGCCGTTAATTTGTAATACCACTCTTGATTTTATACAACGAACAGCTAGTCTAAAAACAAACTAATAATGTAAGACATGCGTTGAAAACCAAAGATGAATGTAAAAAAAAACCCATTTTTTATATTAAATTTTTTATTTCCTACATATATTTTTGCACACTTTTTCACCTGAATAAAACATTGCTGTTAGTGCTTTCACCAGTAATTAACGAATAATTGCATGTACCATTCTCTATACAAATGCACAGACAACACACATACACTTTTTCTGAATACCAACAGGTGAGTATATATTCTCATGTTCTCATTTGCAGTAATCCCATCTGCAATGTCTTTCAACAAAAGGAACATGCATCTTATCTTGTTTTGACACTAATCAAAAGGCATGTTAACAGATAAAGAAAATCGCCACCAGTTTGATCAGCTACAAATAGTATTGTTCTTATGCTAAGCTGCTAAATAACCGATATTATCAGTAAAATGGGTTCTCAACTGTTATGAAATTTCATAATAATGAAAACGATAAAATTTCCAAGGTGCATACCAATCAGAGGTAGCGGGTGTTGAAGTGACTATATATAAGGCTTTGTATTTTAATGTGCATATATAATAAGTAAAATGAATATATCACAAAATTCTACTTTTATGATCAGTACCAAAACTGTCCTGCAAATGGTAAAATACACAGAAATTATAGTGCTATGGGATTTCTATACATATCATTAAACATTAAAAACAAAAACATCATGAATACATTCCCCAAAAGGATTACAAGAATATTAAAGAATATTTCATTAAGAACAACACTTCAGTTCAATGTGATAAACATCTGAACTATTAGATTATAATCCAATGTGTTAAAAGTAATTAAATTTTAATTAAGATTTTAGAATAAAAATGTACAATGAGGTTTCTCTAAAAATCTGGGTAGTTAAAGTTACCATAGAAACCACTTTCACACAAAAAAAGGAATTAAATGGGGCCAGATGCACAAAGTTATATTAAGTCAGAGTAAAACAATAGGATTGTAAGTGAAACTGGCCCCATTTCAGACAAATATCAAAATAGTAACACCATCCAAATATTATCGTCTTATTTATATTATATTTACATTATTTCTGCATAAACATGCTTATTTTATTTTTTTAATTATTTTTAAAACCATAGCCATGCATATCTGACTTCTCCATCTTGATAATGGAATGTTAGCTTACTAATTGACTTAAAAAAACACACACCATCACTCAGTTAACGGTATGTACAGATACAAAGATACACGTTCTATGTTACGAAGTGATGGTCATATCTTTTCCTACAGTGTTCATTTCAAAGTACTGGACTACTGTATATACAAAGACTATGCCTTGTTTGTCATACATTTGGTAATGCTGCATGGTATATTTCTAAGTCTGATTAAACTTGATACAGGTATCTACCCTCACCCAATCAGATCCTAAGAATTTTCCCTCATCCAATCAGAGGCCAAGTAGCTACACTCATCCAATCAGAACATAAGAATCTTCCCTCATCCAATCAGAGGTTAAGTAGCCATCCTCATCCAATCAGACATGAAGTAACTACCCTCATCCAATCAGAACCTAAGAATCTTCCCTCATCTAATCACAGGCTAAGTAGCCATCCTCGTCCAATCAGATACAAACTACCCTCAACTAATCAGAACCTAAGAATTTTTCCTCATCCAATCAGAGGCTAAGTAGCTCCACTCATCCAACAGAACCTAAGAATCTTTCCTCGTCTAATCAGAGGCTAAGTAGCCAACCCCATCAATCAGACAAGAAGTAACTACCCTCATCTAATTGACCTTTCTTAATACTTATTCATATGACCTCCTCTATAAATAGATCATACCAAAACGAGGCTTTCCCTGCAAGCGTGAGAATATGGCGTCACCACCTTGCCATGTGATGTTATGCGATGTTGATGCGCTTCATGACTCGTACTGTCCTTTCATAATTTCCCGAAAGATGCTCATTTGTGGAAATGGTGGATTATGGCCATTAAAAGAGATGAGGATCTCAATTTTACAGTAGGGTTGACAATTTCATTTACGGTTTGTGATTTGAACACAATTTTCGATATTGACAATTCACAGCAGAGATGTAAATAGTTGCACAACAGTTGATGAGTATTAAACATCTCGTGAAAACATATAGCATCACCACACATTTTGGAAACTTAAAACACCAAAAGTCTGCCATTTGACATTGGAGAAATAGATTATTTTTTTCAAGAACGTGTGTTTTACTGTCGCATTTGAGTGATTCAGTTCACTGTCCGCTTCTTTCATAATAAGTAGTTGCAATAAGTAGTCAGCAATATAATTATACACGCTAATACAACAAAATTATGTGTTTACTGTATTAATGTTGATCTAATGAGACATAAAAAGTTTAAACTTCATATCAGTAACAAAATTTAGTAGATTATTAAAAAAAATCCAGTTTACAAAAGGATATTTTAATCTAATAACATTACGTATTTACTAGATCTAGAAAACCATGATTGCTGACATTGGCATTGAATAAATTGAATAAATCGATAAATAATAAGTGTTCACATTCAAAATATACTTTCCTATGCAGGGTATATGCTATAGAATGCAATATAACACAGTGACATGATTGTCAGCTATTCAATACTTGGTAGTTGTGTCAAAACGAAATGCAAAATTCCCATTGGAATCAGTGTTAAATCATCCAGTGGCCTTGAGGTATGCAGGGAAGGCCTCGTTTTGAATCTGTGCCGGTCACAAAGAATAAGTAGTAAGAATCCCCAATCAGAACCTGAGAATCTTTCTTCATCCAATTAAAAGCAAAAAGCTACCCTCATCCAATCAGACGTTAAGTAGCTACCCTCAATCAGTCAGAGACTATGTAACTACCTTTGTTCATTCACAGAATAAGCTTAAAGTATATATACACACAGGCGTTAAAGGCATACTATCACGGTTTGTTGACATATTTCATGTCCACACAAGTATATTGGGCAACAAGCTACATTTTCCATAGGTCACGTTGGTTTACAATATTAAAATATTTTTTCATAGTTTAAAAATAAAATAAAATAAAATATGAAAATATTGAAAACCAGTGGATCCTGCAGAAAATGTAGCTTGTTGCCCAATATACTCGTGTATATGTACATACTTTCAGGTGAAATACATTTTTTCATTATTATTATGTCACCCTGATAATACCACCTATATCATCATGATCATGTTGTAAGCTATATCTCTTTCAAGTACTAAGGCCATGTGAGACGGACATATTGTTGTGGATTTTGACACATCTATGTCGCTGATCTAATTAAATTCACACCCATCAGACATCACCCAATCACAGGCTATAGCACCTCCTCCGTTCCAGTACGTCAACTATCCAGCTCGATGGATTGATATAGTTCTCTGGACCTACACATGTTGTCGTAGATCTCACATCTGGACTTGCTTCATTGGCTGCACATCAGGTCTAATCTGGGAAATAAGATGTCAGAATCCTTTGTAGATGTCATATTTGATGAATGTCATAACCCTGCAGCCATTAAATCAGATTTAACTTAAGTCTTATAAATAAATAACTTATGATACTTTGACCTTGGTCGTGTATGTTAATATGGATGGACATCTGTGTGTGTAATCTACAGACACCCTGGTAACAGTGAACAGATCATTCATCAGAACAGACCTCGGTCTTGGACAACCATGTTCTGGGTGTCAGAGAACAGAGAGTGGCCAGTAGTGCAGTGGCTTGTATTCAGACTTTAGAGCCAATAGTCCTGAGATGGAACCAACACCTGGCATCAATGCTCACAAAAGTGACCTTGCTACCAGGATCATAGGCTGCACTGTCTGTACTGTGACAGTGAAGTTATCCTTGGTTCATCAGTACCAGCTGGTGCTCACAGGTTTACTTGCATGTTTCCTCCTGCACTAAACTGACAAGCAGTGACATGGACAATCATGTTCTGGGTGTATTCAGAACACAAGCAGTAACATGGACAATCATGTTCTGGGCATCTACAGGACACAAGCAGTGACATGGACAATCATGTTCTGGGTGTATTCAGAACACAAGCAGTGACATAGACAATCATGTTCTGGGTGTATTCAGAGCACAAGCAGTGACATGGACAATCATGTTCTGGGTGTCTACAGAACACAAGCAGTGACATAGACAATCAGGTTCTGGGTGTCTTCAGAACACAAGCAGTGACATGGACAATCATGTTCTGGGTGTCTACAGAACACAAGCAGTGGCATGGACAATCATGTTCTGGGTGTCTACAGAACACAAGCAGTGACATGGACAATCATGTTCTGGGTGTATTCAGAACAAGCAGTGACATGGACAATCATGTTCTGGGTGTCTACAGAACACAAGCAGTGACATGGACATTCATGTTCTGGGTGTCTACATGACACAAGCAGTGACATGGACAATCATGTTCTGGGTGTGTACAGAACACAAGCAGTGACATGGACAATCATGTTCTGGGTGTATACAGAACACAAGCAGTGACATGGACAATCAAGTTCTGGGTGTATTCAGAACACAAACAGTGACATGGACAATCATGTTCTGGGTGTATTCAGAACACAAGCAGTGACATGGACAATCATGTTCTGGGTGTATTCAGAACACAAGGCTCATGTACCTCAAACTCCGCTCCAGTACATTCCACAAT
Source organism: Lepetodrilus schrolli (assembly GCA_032361225.1). Lineage (NCBI taxonomy): Eukaryota > Metazoa > Mollusca > Gastropoda > Lepetellida > Lepetodrilidae > Lepetodrilus > Lepetodrilus schrolli. Next base: position 38,412 of record JAUTBT010029074.1, read on the forward strand.
ATCTTCCACGGTCACACCTTCCACAAGTTCTGTCAGCTCTAAGCCTTTTTCCGGATCAACGTTAAAGACACACTGGAACAGTGACATCAACACTACTATTATAGAAACACTGGAACAGTGACATCAACACTACTATTATAGAAACACTGGAACAGTGACATCAACACTACTATTATAGAAACACTGGAACAGTGACATCAACACTACTATTATAGAAACA
>JAUTBT010029075.1:0-19224 GCA_032361225.1 Lepetodrilus schrolli
CATCTTTTTCAAAAATTCTACTCCTAGTTTTGCCCCTCATGTGACTTTTTAGTTAAGTTTATCATTGTTTCCACTGGGTGTAGCGCTCTGAGCATGCTTAAATGGATGGAGTGAGCGCCATACAAATATACTTTATTATTAATGGCGTCATTAGCCATTAGTATTACATTGACTTTTAATGCTAATGTAATGCTGCATTGGTTAATGGAGGTTTAATGACACATTAGTGGAGGTTTAACGACGTGTTAATGAAGGTTTAACGACGTGTTAATGGAGGTTTAATGACACATTAGTGGAGGTTTAACGACGTGTTAATGGAGGTTTAACGACGTGTTAATGGAGGTTTAACGACATGTTAATGGAGGTTTAATGACATGTTAGTGGAGGTTTAATGACACGTTAGTGATGGTTTAATGACCCGTTAATGGAGGTTTAATGAAGCATAATAGTGGATAATTAGCATTTCATACAACCAGGTGCAAGTCTGTGATACATTAAGAACACATTGTGAAGATGTGGTATGCATATATTTGAAGTGCTTTATATTTTTATTGATTTTGTTGCTGTGTGAATATGAATATATATTTGACTATTTTATATTACATTCAGCCAATTACAATTGCAATATGCTATCTGCCTGCACAGTTTATCCATAGTAAAACAACTTACTTCATATCCACGTATCTAGGCAGCCGTCATCAGTTTACAACCTCACAGTTGCTGAACAAGGCAAGATGGTGACAAAATAATCCTTCTCTACACATTAATTATATACTATCGTCAAACACTCCGCCTGGAAACGGGGAGTTGGAAGCATTGGTAATGAACATACAAAACATTCTGTACTGCCGCAAACAAAAAGTCATTGCAAACAATCCAAAGGTTCCAAATAGGATACTCTTCCATAAAACCATCATCAACAAAATTCATAATGTGATAATTATCTCATAACAAATTATGACTAGAAAGCAATATTTTGTCAGAATTGTACACACATTTGGACAAGCACTTTTTGGACCAATAAGGTCAAAGTTGAACAAGGAGTGGTCAGACGAAAAGGAGATTTTAACACATGGTCTGACATACACAAGCTTTCAACCAATCAGAATCTGACATACATTAGCTCTCGACCAATCACATGCCACAAAAGAGATAATAAATACATAAATATATAGTAGATATTTAGCATCTTGGAAAACTAAGACTAATGTTTCTATGACTATGTTTACAACATGTAGGTATTTGAACAGAGAATACAACTGATATTGCTTTACTGAGAATAGTTGACAAACAGATATTTCATTCAACAGCATGAATTACAAAAATGAGCACTTTGAAGCATGATGAATATAGTGTGTACGTATATATATATATACATGTATAGTTATAGTACTAAATATAGATCTCATTGTGTGGAGTCCGGGGAATTCTGCACGATATCACGGTAGGCACGATGCAGTGTCATAAAGCCGATTTCTGGAATTAATTCATGGAGATCTTTGCACACATTTACAGGGCTCTACATTAACTTTTTGAGGCACTTGTCCCTATGTCCTATCGGACATGAAACTACTTGCCCTGTAGGTAAAGGGGTTGTTAATCTGATCTGTGGAGAATACCTTCCTGGACATGGGGACAATCCTTCCTGTTGAACCCTGATTTATCAACGTCTGCCGTAGTCTTCAGGACTATGGAATTAGATGAGCAAGTACTGTCCACATTGATTCCAGATTAATTATTTAACAATCCAGAGCATTCTGAGACAGAAGACAACTTGTGGAAATCCTCAAAGATGTCAACCATCTTGTCAACTTCTTTATTCATAATACTGAAATTATTAAGTTCACAGACTATGCCTAGGTCCTCTCTGATGCCATTAACCTAGGTCCTCTGATGCCATTAGCCTAGGTCATCTCTAGATGCCATTATCCTAGGTCCTCTCTGATGCCATTAACCTAGGTCCCCTGATGCCATTAGCCTAGGTCCTCTCTGATGCCATTAGCCTAGGTCCTCTCTGATGCTATTAGCCTAGGTCCTCTCTAGCCCATGCCATTAATATAGGTCCTCCCTGATGTCCTCTATAGTCCATGCCATTAAATTCGGTCTTCCTGATCAATGCCATTAAACTAGGTCCTCTCTAGACCATGCTATTAAATTAGGTCCTCCCTTGCTATGCCATTAAACTGGGACTATGACATCAGACCTGGACTATGCCATTAAACTGGGACTATGACATCAGACCTGGACTATGACATTAAACTATCAGTAAGTTGGATACTTCCTAGCTTGTACCACCGAGATAATTCTTGCGAGAGGTCAAGGTTGCGGAGTTTGAGATACACGGTGCCCATCAGGTTGTTCTGTCCGAGAGCCTGGTCCCACACTGATACTTGGAGAACTCGACATTGGATCCGATCTAGCGGCATCTTGTACTCGATCTGAAGCAGTGAGACAGACAAAGCTATGATTACAAGTACACCGCTGTATAACACGATGTGAAATCTGACCACGAAAATATGAAACTTTTATGATTTCTTTTTATATGAGGATTTGTGAACAAAAATTTGAGTTGAGTATGAAATCGTACTCAAATAGTTTTGTAATCTCTGGGCCCAAGCAGCCTTTCATGAAGTTCTTGTATCAACATTGTGACCATACCTTGGTAACATTCTCTAGTAAGAGCTCAATGGCACACAAAGAAATCAATACAAAGGGAGACCTGGGGTGCGTTCAATGGAGAATACATACAATACACTACAATACAATACTTTTCTCTACATCTAGTAGTTCGCTGAACGGGTTAGTAGGAAAATAGCAGGAAATCGGTTTGCGCATGCGTCCAGTCCATTCGATTCATGCTTTGGGTTTTCATACAAAATGCTACGCAGTCCAAACCCGTATTGCTCACTGAACGATTCGCGTATTCATACATAGAATACATATGCATATGTATTCTCCATTGAACGCACCCCTGGTCCCGAGATTACGAAATATTTTTGAGTACGATTTCATGTTCATGTTGAGTACAATTTCATGTTCATGTTGAGTACGACTTCATGTTCATGTTGAGAACGACTTCATGTTCATGTTGAGTACGACGTCATGTTCATGTTGAGTACGACTTCATGTTCATGTTGAGTACGATTTCATGTTCATGTTGAGTACGATTTCATGTTCATGTTGAGTACGATTTCATGTTCATGTTGAGTACGACTTCATGTTCATGTTGAGAACGATTTCATGTTCAACTCAAAGTTTTGTTCACAAATCCTAAAATAAAATTTGAGCTTGAGCATGAATTCGTACTCAAAAGATTTTGCAATCTCAGGGCCTCGTCCCGAGATTACGTAGCTTTTTTTAATACAAATTCATGCTCAACTCTAAGGTTTTTATTCACAAATTCCCATATAAAATTTGAGCATGAAATCGTACTACACAAGTGTTGTCTTATTATTGGCATTTGGAGCAGGTCAAAACAACAATATTAAACACAGGACAGCTGCAGAATGCGACATCAAACTTAAATATCGGCATCTTGTGAGCGAGTTTTACTTCGCAGCGGGAATATTTGACTCGTACGTGACGAAGTATTTGCTCTGAAGGAGGACAAAACGATACAAATTACTAAAGGCCACTAGCTGCAGCATGTGACACCAGATCTAGTATAGTCGTACCAGCAGGACGGGTGTAAACCAAGGTCTACATCCTTGAATACGTCAGTGAATAAATTGAAGTTCACAATATTTCCTGCTATAGCAAAAGCATGGCGTACACCCTGCCTTACACTCACCCTACAGTACGACCTTTCTGTCAATTACAGGCCTGGCCCCCAAGATTACAAAACTGAGTGCGATTTCATACCCCTGCTCAAATGTAATATGGTGATTCATGAACAAAACCTCGAGTCGAGCATTAAATTATACTCAAAACAGTTTCGTAATCTATGAGCCTGATCTATTGGCATCTTGTACTCAATCTAAAGTCGGATTTGATACAAAAACTTGACAACACTCATTGATGACCAAGTGGAGAGATTATGGAGTTTAACGTCGCTGCGGGAATCTTTCACCCATTTGCGACGACACGACCACATGGACCTAGACACTGACCACTTCATTGTACGTGGGGTGAGCACTGTTCTTCATGACCTTCGTCTTCCTCTTGGTAAGTTTCTCGGGGTCAGGCAGGAGGTATGTCTTGACGTAGGGGCAGGGGAGATCTGTGCCTGGAGCCTGGATAGAAGACACACTTGTATACTCAGGAAAATAAATTAAGGGCTGGAATATATATTATCGGGAAGCTTCCTACCAAATTTTCGGAATCTGGTGCCATTCTTAATACCTCACTTCCACTTTCAACTTTGACCTCTGCACAATCGTACGAATATTCACTCGTTAAATTAAATCAATTTCAACATGTTCCCATGTTGCAACTTTACACCTAAATGTAATGACATTCTCAGACATTCTCAGCAGCCTGGGAGGTATACTCACCAGATCTTTAGCATGCATTATGAGGACCTGCAGAGTGTCTCGCTTGTATTGAAGTGATAGCTTGAGCTCGCCACAGATTCCTGTGGAGTTAACTGTTTGAAGAACTGGATCTGGAAATAGTTTTTGAACAGTAATAAATTTGCCAAATTACTTGAAATATTCCAAATGTTAAACCAGTTATAGAAACATAGACAAGATCTCAAATTAAAATAATAATCACAATACTATCAGGGATGGGGATTCAAGTGGGGAATTCAAGTGGGGAATTCAAGTGGGGTTGGGGGTGGTGGGGGCACTCTGGGCATAAACTTTATTTTATTTTATTGAGATATGTAGGTTATTATTTGTGGATAATGGTAAGAACAAACACTAGTTAAATTTTAGTAAGAAAAAGTTAAATTCTTGCTTTGTCTGTTGAGATAAATATTACAGAGTGACGTACCTCGGATGTTCGACACGGTGATCGAATTAGAGTTGCAGTTCTCCTGCTCGTCTCGTAACAACGTGTGGAAGAATGTGTAGACAATGTCGCACTGAAACAGAAGAATGAATAAATTAATGCTTTACGTCGCAGCGGGAATAATTCACCCATACGCGACAGTGAAGCAGAAGAACACTCTCCTTTACACAACACATTACTACTGTTTTATGCAACATACTCCAAAACACATAGGTTAAAATATATATCTTTTATTACAATGTAATGAGTAACATATTGGGCTTCGGGGCTATCTCCACTGCTTCTACTCTTGCCACTGCGGTGGCAGGGTTGGAGATGCCACTGTGGTGGCTGTGGGATACAATGTGGTTTGGGGTTGCCACTGTGGTGGCTAGAGGTTGGGCCACACTGGTGGCCAGAACTAAATTGCTAATGCCACAGTAGTGGCTGAGGGCCATAACGGGGATGGGTATAGGACATAACGGGGATGGGTATAGGACATAATGGGGATGGGGTGCCGACGATGGTGGTGAAGGGATATTATTACCAGCCAGTGCTTGCAGGTTTACTGCAATACTCAGTGCTACAGGTGAGTGAGTGAGAGTGAGTTATTGTTTTACATCACAGCGGGAATCTTTCACCCATATGCGACGATATCCTGAAAGTGGATCTAAAAGCCAATTCAGACCTAAACCAAAACCAAAACTCGGCTCACCTCGGATATCTCGGCAGCTTTCTGCAGTAGGATGGCCAGGAAGTGCTGAATCTCTCCTCTCCGGCTCTCTGCCACGGTGCGGATGTTACTACGACCAAGAACAACTCTGAACAAAAAGAACAAGTAATAAACACCCCGTTAGAATTAAAAAATTATCAGACAATCTTAGTGATTAAATCTATGCATTGGAATTTGGTGAAAGTAAAGTATTATCACTATTATAATTATTCTAGTTATTATTATTATTATTATTAGTAGTAGTAGTAGTAATAGTAGTGGTAGTAGTGGTAGTAATAGTAGTAGTAGTAGTAGTAGTAGTAGCAGCAGCAGTAGTAGTAGTAGTAGTAGTAATATTAATAGTAGTAGCAGTAGAAGTAGTAGCAGCAGTAGTAGTAACAATAGATAGATCATGAAAGTTCTGAGTTTGTTTTACGATTCAAAACTAGCATTCTACAGAACAGGCACGCACACATCAGTTAAACATTCTCACCTTGTCGAGAAGTTGGGCCAGTTAACGAGCGAGAAAACTGAGGACAGTTTATCCCTGAATTCGACAAACTCCTGGAAATGTCGGTAGATGAACGTGTGTACGCGCTCATCCTGGCGCTCCACTCGCACCTTGTAGATCTGGAAACAGCCGCAGTTAGTTAGTGGATTTAGCTAACAAGTTGTCATTTTGCCCTGTATTTTAGTGATATTAACTTTAATTAAATAAAATAATAAATACCAAATTTATATGTTGCCTTTTCATGCTTATAACCTGTTTAAAATACTTACGTAATGTTTCTCTGGCAGGTATCGCTTCTCAAAACAAACAAGTTCCACTTTGCTGATCTTCCCATCTGTCTGCATACTGCAATAGTAATAATAAAAAAAATAATAATAATAACAATAATAATAATAACAATAATAACAATAATAATAAAAAGACTTTTTCTTTTTTCTTTTTATTGGGGTTTTAAGTTAATTTAAAAAAACTTTAATACAAAAATAAAATTAAATAAAATTAAATTAAGAAATTACGATAATAATAATTATAATAACAATAATAATAATAATAATATAATAACAACAATAATAATAATACTATAATAACAACAATAATAATAATACTATAATAACAACAATAATAATAATAATATAATAACAACAATAATAATAATACTATAATAACAACAATAATAATAATAATAAAATAACAACAATAATAATAATAATAAAATGACTATTTATCTTTTTCTTTTTCTTTGTTCTTTTTATTGTGTTTTATTTACCCAAAATAAATACAAAAATTTAAATACAAAAAAAATAAAATATAATTATTGTTTTAAATAACAATAATAATGACAATACTAATAATATGGTTACAATAACAATAATAACAATAATATTAATAACAATAATATTAATAACAATAATAATAATAGATCAGCAATGCTATCAAATTATTTTACTAACTAAAATACAGTTTGGGTTCTTTATAGAAATGTTCAACATCAGGCAAATAAATACGATTTAGTATAGACTTTCTCGTGTATCTAGGCTGGACATTTTGAAGGTTTAATCTGACCTGTAAGTCTTTGGAACAAATGAAAGCAGGGCTCCTTCCTGGTGAGACGAAAACTTCAACTGAGCGAGGTTGTGGATGAAAAAGTTGAACTGCGTGAAGACAGACTTCAGGCTTTCCTCAATCATTCTGGAAATTAAAAGGCATGCGTGTATACCTTCGTGAAAGGTGTTCAAGGAAAAGAAAAAGAAATAATACATGAAGCTCCCCTTTTGAAATTAAATGTGAAGTTTTAACTGAAGATGATTACAAGTATATCCTATTTCTTATTCTGTAATACTCTCTGTTCATTTAATTCTTACTTACCACCACACAGAAACATACAGAACCATCCTACTTGTGTTGACGGGCTTTTCAAAATATTATTTATTGGATAAAACAATGGTAATGGAACATTATTGATAATAAGTTGTTTGGCGAACAGTACCTTGTAAACATGGCTGCCGCCTGTGCATCCGTGTGTCCAGGCAGCAACGTCTGCCGCACATATTCCGCTGCGGATTCCGTGACTCCGGGGATTCCGGCTCTGGCCATCTGGAATATTCCAAGCAGGTCTCTGTTTGACTATCTTTCTCTCGGAGCTAACAATATCCCATTCCTTTTATTTCGGAAATGGTGAATATGAATGTACCACATGGCAGATGTATAGCTAAGTATTAGGCTCAAAGTCTTTTGGTGTATGAAAATAGAAAAAAATATATATAATAATAAATTGTAGTGTTTATAATAAATAGTAAATAATAAATTTCCACTGCAATGTTTAGCAACAAATCAATCACAAGTACAAAAAATATAATCCTATCCTTTCAAAGTCTATCTACACCCCAACTTGGTGTGAGCATTAGGTTAAAAGGATGCAACCATGTGAGAATTTATTATTCATTATTTTATTCTTTTAGAAAATCTATTTTGGAAAAATAGATACCCTTGGAAATATAGATATCCTAGTATTTCAGTCTAGCTACGCCCCTGCTTAGTGTGTGTATATTCAACTCACCATGGCAAACAGGCTGTGGAAGAGGTCCGCGTGTCTGCGGAGGATGTTGAAGGCCTGGGAACACAGATCAACGAAGCGTTGGAATCGGTCGCGTCGCTCGCCCCCGTCGTTGATGACGTAGGCCATGTCGGAGGTCAACACAAACGGGACACGGTCCCTGAGTGAGAACACAAGTTTAATAAACATCAGCCTGCTGGAGGAAACGGGACATGTCCTGAATTATTTATCTATTTCATTAATTATGGTGTAGAACCGCTTTGAAGATTCTTTCACTTATATCACTGCTTGCCAGTTTTAGGGCAGGAGGAAACCTGCAACATCCGTAGTGCTGAATGTTGCAGTAAACCTGTGAGCACTGGCTGGTACTGGATATGCCCTTGAGAATGGCAACTGATTAATCCAGCAGGGAGAGGGTTAACCTTGATTAATCCAGCAGGGTTAAGGCTATCCACATAATCCAGGAGGCAGGGATATATCCAGTATGGATGTTTTGATTGATTGATTAAATTAGTGTTTATTGTCACAGCAGGAATATTTCACCCGTACGCGACAACTACAGTATTAGATTATGATATTATTAGACATGAATGAAAATACAACAACCATTAACTCCCTACCTACTGGTGGCAACTGGAGATACCCTGAAGGACAGCAATTATAATTAATTCAGCAGGGAGAACGTTAACCCAGTAGTTCTGAGGTGTTCTGTAGAAAAGCAACTTTGATTACCATAGCAGGGAGGGGGTTAACATTCTACCTATTGGAGGCAACTAGAGATATGTAAGTGAGCAGGTAGAGGACTAATCTGGTGACAGATATTGTAAGTTGTGGAAAGTATCTGGATTATTTACCTTTTGAAGCTGCCAAACATCTGCGAGTCTCCAAGGAACTTGCTGAAGTCTATGTGGAACATGTGGCCAGACTGCTTCAGCATGATGTTGTCGTTATGGCGATCGCCGATTCCCAGGACATAGGTGGCGACACAGTAGCCCGCACACGAGTACGAGAAGTTGTCCACGGCCTGCACAGGATGAAAAGGGTTAATTTAGCAATTACTCAATAGAAACAATAATAATCGCAATAATACAGCAATTTTATGCTATAACTCATCCACAAACACCCGACAGCAACCTGGTCTCCTTGACAACTCTGTGATCATATTACCTTCTTGTATTCCAGTTCCGTGGGGTTGTGTTTCTGCAGCCACTCTTTGATTGGTCGATCCTTGAAGGACCCCGTTACACCGCTCGACACTTGTATCTTACGTAGAGTCTCTGACTCTGTCACAAGCTCAATCACGCCTAATAATAATAATAATAATAATAATAATAATAATAATGTTAAAGGCTCATTCACACGACAAATCTGGTTTGATTGGTCGTACGAGTAGAACTTGTTTTAGTCATGCGATCTCGGTCGTTGTGAATCACATCGCATGTACGCTCACACGCTGAGATTTGATGCATTGTTACAACCAATTGACCCATGTGAGTCCACCTTAATATTATTATTATTAATAATAATAATAATAATAATAATAATAATAGTAACAATCCCCATGTTTTACAAGTTTACATCTCAGCGTGGGATGAAACGAATCCTAGATACTCACGGCTTTCACAGCCATTGTTAACATAATATTTATTATTTTCCATATCAATGATTTAAGTATCATTCACTCAATATCTATGATTTAAGTATCATTCACTCAATATCTATGATTTAAGTATCATTCACTCAATATCTATGATTTAAATATCATTCACTCAATATCTATGATTTAAGTATCATTCGCTCCTCCCATTCCTGTTGACTTCTATTTACAGTCAGACATTTTGAGATTGAATTCTCACTTGCAAAAACAAGATATGACATCATGACTACAGGGGTTACGAAAACAGGTCCATACCCTTTAGTTTCTTTTCCAAAAATGTGTCCACTAAAGTTAAAAACATGTTCGTTTTTGTACGTATGTTTTCATGTTTAAATGAAGCAAATCATAAACTCATTACATAGTCATTCAATCAAGTCCTGCCATCTGCTATATTTACATCTCTACTGTCAAATTAAAATACAATTAGTCACGTGATGCTTGTCGATTCTTTAATCTAGGGATGCGAAGTTGGGACAATCCTTATCTGTTTTATCATTTAAATTGTCACATAGAATTGAAATTTCAAATCATTGACATGTTAAACTATTTATTTTATAGTCATTTATATCATTGTTTTTTAAATTTTATTTATGTTTAATAGAGCTACAGCAAAAAGGGGACACTATCAGAGTTACAATCTTAACAATTTTAGTTATTTATATTTTATTTATATATTCGAAGGTCAAGGCCATCCTTGAGCCACTGTTTAGATCACCATATAGGTAGATCTAGCACACGGAATAAAATTTAGTATTTTTAAAATCGTACCCCTTTTTGGTCCAGTTGAGAGACACGAGAACGTGATTATTCGAAGGTCAAGGCCATCCTTGAGCCACAGCCTGTCCATGATCTGAATCATCTGCAAGGTCAACATGTCCTGACGAAGGTCGTCTCCGGCCTGGTCGGTGTGAAAACGGATACATATTTATTTATATTGGGGTTTAGAGTCGCTTTCAAGATTCTTTCACTTATATCACGACTTGTCAGTTTAGGGCAGGAGGACACCCGCGACATCCGTAGCGCTAAATGTTGCAGTAAACCTGCGAGCATCGGCTGGTACTGACAGACCAAGGATGGTAACTGCATTGCCACTCTACAGACATCGAATCCTATCAACATCTCGTCAGAAAGGTAACTTTCGTGAACATTGATGTCGGGCTACCGGTGCTGGATTTGAACCTGGAACCTTGGCTCTGAAGTCCAACTATTCTATCACTGTGCTACCACCCACCCCGAAAACGGATATAAATATGTCATTCAATCAATCAACAATTAATATCAAATGAAGTGAAATTCATTTCATTAATGCAGTTGTATTAGAGGGAACCGAGCCACAAGCACAGACAGTTCAGCCCAGTGACAGTGGAATTTGCTAGAGAGACCGAGATAGGCTCACTGCCAACAATAGCGGAAGAGGGACTTTAAGTTATGTACTTTTTTATTTGGCATCTCAACCAAAAACGTCCACAGATTTCCCTTTCCAAACATCGCAAAATGGACATTATCATCATTAATGTCATTCATTAAACACGAATCAGGCAACAGACAATTGTGATTTCAGCAGAAAACAAGCCTGGGCTGCAGGCCTCAAGTCACATCCAGGGCAAATAAATTGACCCCTCGACAAATATATCAGCAGGATTCCACGGATCTGTGGAATATTGCCATGACTGATGAATGATATTTTACCTTAAACATGACGTATACTGGGTCAGCCTTTGGGTTGGAATTCTTGAAGACTAGTTTCAGCGGGAACGCATTTGAAGCAAAGAAGGAACATGACTGAAACAAAATAGACAGAAGATATACGTGCAGGGGACCGTTCCACAGAACAATCGTAGTGCTGCTAGAGTGGCAACTACCATACGTCAACATGAAGTTACGACTCTCACAGCGCTACGATCATTCTGTGGAATAGGTGCCAGTTTTTCTCTGACTGTCAGAAAGAACACAAAAGGCAAATGTGGCTGCAATTAATATTCATAACATCTCTCATTTTTGGCTTTTTATCTTATTAATGAACTAAAAGAAATTTTGATGACATATTATTGGCATTGATCAAATACAACCTCTTGAAAATCGTAACAGTGAGTGATTTGTTGTTTTACGTTGCAGCGGGAATCTTTAATCCATACGCTACAATAATATAATAATAATAATAATAATAAATAATGGCTACTTATGCACCAAATCCACCCTCTGAGGCATGCTCAAAGTGCCACATAATATCCAAGGTAATTCAACCATTGACCAATACCTACCTTGATGTCAATACCACACACTTCCAGACTAGGGTTGTACGGCAAGAGTAGTCTCCTCTTGTTCTCAAACAGGTCGTAAACTGCCTCTAGTTCTCGTTTTAACTGGGTCTGTAAATCAGAGTCCATATTGTGTGACCATTCTCAGTCTGCCCTATTTCAGTGAAACTGAGGCGCGCGGAGCATTATTCACATACAATTCCGGAATACAAATTATTCAGGTTTTTAATTTAAAAGATTTATCTACTATGACCAACCATCTAATAGCTTATCAGGGCTCTACGTTATCTCTTTGAGGCAACTGTCCCAGGGCCATGTTGGACATGAAACTACTTGCCCTGTAGGTTAAGGGTTTCTTAATCTGGGCTATTTCGCTTGTCCGCCTGTGAATAATACCTGTCCCGGGCAGGTGGACAATCCTTACTGTCGAGCCTATAGCACAGGGAACCAGTTTTACATTTTACTGGTCAATAGACCGATTCCCACTCTGATGACAAAATCAATCAAATTAACCTGTAGCTGGATGCTAAAATAGGCAAAAATACTCAAATTTGTCAACAAAATTCCAAGCATTAAGTTTTCCATTTAAATACAAAACTCTGCAAAAATCTGGAACATTTAATCAATTTCTATCAAAAAATAAACATCGAGTTTTCCTTTTACGTACATCTTTATCTTTTGAAGACTTCACTTTCTCTGCAGTCGTGGATAAAAGTCGGACAAGATCCTCTTGTTTCTTGAACTCCTGGTAGAGGGAGTCACCGGCAACACTCGCCAAGGCAACGAACATCAGCTCGTACCTCCGCTTGAACATCGGGTCTAGAGACGCGGCTCCCTTCAGTAGCCTAGCAACGCACGTGCTCATGAGTTAATTCTGTACAGGTATTCCTCGAAATTACTATTTAGGGTGGGAGGAAACCCACGACATCTGTAGCACTAAATGTTGCAGTAAATCTGCGAGCACCAGCTGGTACATATTTTTCTGAGAATACATTATTAAACATTCATTTTTTTGGTGTTTGAGAATTTCCAAGTTTTACAAAATAGTGGATTGCCCTATTGTAATTACATTAATACTTATCGTAAATAGATTCTTTGCTGAGAAAAGGAAATTAATAAAGCAAGAGGGGTATGTGACAAAGATTGCTACCATCGTTCTCACCAAAAGAATTGATGCGCAAATCTGATGCTCTTACACGACTGTTCTAACAGTAGGCGAGCCAGTGAAGAGTTGTGGTAACTTTCAAACTTCAGAGCCTGGATGAAAAAAATACAAGCAAATCTATCAAATATATGTGCATATTAACTAATTTCCGTTAGTTCTTCGCTATATGCACGTGTAGAAAACAAACATGTGAATACCATCATGAATACACAGGCGTGTCTTACGATTGTTGCATAACCAAATATACATATTTCATACTATTTTCAGTTAGTTCCTTACATCTGTAATTTGCTTCTTTTCATGTAACCAAAAAATCAAACCTATAACCTCCCAACTAGTTGGATCAGTCACTGTTCTATAGGGCATCCATGGTTGCCATCAACAGCAATAAGGTTAAATCTAAAAATATACTCAATAAAATAAATTAAGGGCCAGCAGTTATTTTGTGGGAAATTTTCTATTAAATATTGAAACCCCGCTTGAGGAATCTGGGGACATTATTCTTCCAAAGTGTCTGCAAGTGTTTGAAGAGTACCTGGACTCGACATCTGGAAATTCTTCATTGTAAAAATAATATAAAGCTAAATTTATATGTTCAAAATGGTTACCAGCCCTTAATTAATTTTGTTGAGTATAGATGATTGACAATATATGATAGCACGTATAGTAATAATGCATGGCATCCATGTACTAAACCATGCTTAAATAGCTACATATTAATATTCCCGGTCAAGTGTGGATAAGTGTGCATTCATTTTCCTTCTCAACACCTTGGGGAGTATACACCAAAATAATTCCCATACTTGGATGAGCTGTGGCAGAAAGTCGATCAAATTGTCCGTGGGAATTCGGCCAAGACTTTCAACGGCAAACTCGCGCACTTTCAGATCAGGATATCTGCAATATTTAAACAGATAATGTTTTGTTACCATGGACAATGAATTTTGCACATTACCAAACACTACTTTTTTGCTTCATGGTATGTCAACATTGATATGGTTCAATTCATAATTCAGTATGTGGGCAATGAAACTTCAAACATAGTTAACTTAAAAACAAAATAGTATTTTAAAAATATCTTTTCTGTCTTACTGAGGAAGCAGGAGTTCAAACGACTGCATGGGGTCGACGGGCGGCCATGACTGCAGGAGGGCGTAGGTGTCGGCCAGACATGCCCAGTCCCAGCTGTGAGCCGCCTGCAGTATCCGTGGCAACAGCTGCGGCCGGTCATACAGGTACGTGCGGTACGTCCACAGAATCTCCATCTCTTCTGCTCCATACCTGCAAACAGGATTAGATAAGAAGCCGTCTGATTGGCTAATAGTAGAGTTCATGAAAAGGTCGTCAGGTCAAAGAATCAGAAGCTATCTGATTAGCTAATAGTAGAGTCCATGAAAAAGTCTTCAGGTTAAGCAAAATGGGTTTGATAATAAGTTATCTAATTGGTTAATTATTATTATACACATTTATATAGTGCAAATCTGCAGAACACCTGCTCAAATGTGCTTTTGTGACATTGGTGCTTGCCATACAATTCACTAAAGAAATGGATTTTTAGTTTTTGCTTGAAAGCGCAAAGTTTGTCCATTTCACAGATGTTTTGTGGGAGTTTGCAGGGTTCAAGAAAGTTCATCACTAAAATCACTTTGTGAGAAACTATTTGATTGGCTAATAGCAGAGTTCATGAAATGTCATCAGTATAAACACTGAGGGTTTCTCTAGATAGTGGTGTTGGAGAGTAGTGGAAATGAACAAAGACGCAATTGTAGTTAAGACTAGATTTCAGATCCCTTGTAATCACAAACAAGTTGGAGGTGATCATTGATATGAAATGCTGATCTTACAGATGATTCAGGTCAGATTGTGCAGATATTGAATGGTGGACAGAGGTCAGAGGTCAGCCTTGTGACCTACTTACGTTGACAGCGAGTCTTTATCTAGTACGACATCGATGCACTCCTGTATGTCTGGGATCAGCATTTTCCAGGACTTCCGCGGACTGAAACAAGAGAAAGCAACTCTCAAACAAACTGAAGAAAGAGAAGACAACTCTCACACAAACTATTATTATTATTATTGTATTTATTATGAGTGATTATTATTATTCTTATTATGATTATCTATGATTGTAATTATTACTATTATTATTATTATTATTGTTATAATTACTATTATTACTGTTGTTATTATTATTATTATTATTTTATTATGATTAATATTATTTGAGGGAGTATTCATTACCTGACTGTCGTTGTGAGCGCCTTGGGGAAGTAGATGGATTTATCAAAGTCTGGAAGGTTAACCTGCGGACAGTAAACACTGGTTGAAACCATGACAACAGAACCATTGTCATGACAACTATATTCAACGAGAGAAATGGTTGTGAAAAGACCACAAATTTGGAGGAATCAAATAAACCATAAATAAGCAGCATCGATCAAATACTTACAGAAATGTAGAAATTCATATGGCAAGTATACAAAAATTATAAAGTTGTTACTCTACGATTTTAATTTGGAAATATGTAAATTAATGAGGTCGCTTGAGGTCACCTGTAGCAGAACAGAGTCCGGAACCAGCGTCTTGCAGGATGGCATGATTGGATCGGCCTTGACCCCCATCGTCAAGGGCACCAGTTGACTTCCTTGGTTTAAATGGCTGAAACGTAAAATACATTCAGACTAATTAGCATACACTTAATATGTTGGATTTTTTTTTCAAGCTCTCACACACAAAAAATTATCCATAATATTATTATTTTCAAATAAAAGTATCCCCTCCCCCTCCTCCAACTTCAGATTGGACTGACCCATCTTGGCTGTAAAGCTGTATAGTTGCCCCACCCAGGACAATGGTTATTTTGTGTTCGGGGTTGGCAGCATTGTTGGACTGTGGACACTTGAGGCCACACAAAGTAAGGCAGAGGCGAGATTCTCTGGGAAGGATGCACAGCAACACGTTCTTAAAGTCAATCCTGAAATTAATAGAAAAAAAATGAAATTGAAAAATATTTGGGATGAAATAATTATAGTGCTCATGATATATGTAACATGTTCTTAGTCAATCCTAAAATTAACAGAAAAAAGAGAATATTTCCAAAATATATTGATAAAATAATGATAATGCTCATGATATACTGTAAATCAGGAAATTAATGCGAGCATGATATTAATGCAAAAAATGCGCTTGGCTTATGGCCGCATTTAATTCCTACGCATTATGGGAATTAATGATAGCTAGGTCCGGGAAAAAACTAGCTCATCTAGTTGACTCAATATAAAGTTAAGTGATTATTAAAAACATCGAACTTTTAACTTCACGGTGTTTGTATGTATGCAGTCAAATATATGTTAGTGGCATGGAGATTCCAGTGCAGTGCAGTACAATTCAATATACAGAATTGTTTATTTGGTGTTATTTTTGTGACCCATTACTAATTAGACTACCAATACGGCATTGAGGAACAATGCTTTACTTCTACTCATCAGTATTATTAAGACATTATTTGTTGACCTGTTTACCTTGACGGAAAATTTAACTTGGACTCCCGTGGCAGAGTTGAGGATTGTGTTGATACTGGACAAGTCGCTGCTCTCGTCTCGGTCAGCACGCTCAGGCAATCTAATTTTCAACAAGTGGATTTTTTCACGCTTCTTCCCCTCCACGGTGGAGGCGAGAATAACGAAGCAGAAGACGAGAAACGTCACCATAACGTCACAGCTGGTGGACTTATACAACCCCTGAAATTACCAACAACTGAGGATACATGTAGTTACAGCTTAATCTCAAAATGTAAATTGTGGCTGGGTTGCGCTACCCTCCAGCAGCAAGATTTAACGAAACCCAGTTTAGGCTCTTGTCCAACTGACCTTGGTGAACTCTTTTGTACAGTCCATCCAACAACATATTATTTCATGGAGATTTCAATGCAGTGCTGTTGTGATCAAGAAAACTTGGAAACAAGATCACATTACTTCAGTAGCAATCATTGTTATCTGGTTGCTTGTACAATGGTACAAATTAATATCACGATCTTGTCTTCAGCATGCTGAAGGAACATGATGGACTGTTGTCGTGACGTGTTGGCGACTCCCAACGCACCACGTGTATTATATGAGGTTTTATGAATCATATTACATACAAAACACATATATGTACCATTGAAGATCATGGTTGTGGCAGAGTTGGACATGTCCTATTGAACGATAACATGTAACAGCAGAAGGTACAAAACAACTAATAGATTTCCAGTCTCAAAGTAAGGCACGCCTTTCATACACCTCTCCAGTTTCTAGCAATAACATGCCCTTTCGCAATGATTCTAGCAGTTCTAGTAGTCATTGGTGGCAGTCTATTTGGTTTTTGTTTTGGCAAATAGTCAACATAGAAACTCAAACTGTTGTTTGGAAATAGTACATTTTATTTAAATAAAATATATACTAATAATGAATATGAACAAATTGACCCATTTGTCGCCCGGAATACAACTAAAAATCAATGTAAAATCGATTTTCTTGGTGGATCTGAAATATATACAATTCTGTATATATTGAGATATCGTAATATACTACTCCAAACAAGTTAAGGGTCAGTAGTTTATTTTACTGTAAATTTAATATTACAGTAGACAAATGTTGTGTCTATTACAAATTACGTATTGGTATGCATTGATCAAGAACAAAATTGTTTAAAAGATTGTTCAGCATTTGATAGAACTCGTTAACAATGAACAGGTTGAAAAACAAAAGTCATAGAAGTGAGGTCAATTTTAGTAAAGAGTAAAACCACCTCTTGGTCGAAGACATTCAGCACAACAACGTCGCATGCTGCAAAAGCCCTACCCCTATCGTCTAGTCGTATTCCTGCGAGGCATACGGATTGTTAAACTCGTACCACAGGGGTTCGGTGATAGAATAGTAAAAGATAAAAATAAAAATGTTCATATCTATAAAGATCTAATAATAAAGTCATTTATTTAATAATAATTAAAAAAAATATATAATAAATAATAATATAAAGGAGACATCCTACCCGTCTAGGTCAACCTCGCCTAGCAATATATTATATAACAAGGGAAGACACTTGATGCTCGACTGAACTTTTAAATTTGCATATCTATTTTATGCTAAAGCTCTGTAGTCCTCCTAATGGTACCACTTCCTGCTCCCTGTGGGTGCAGTTCCTACTATAAACACCTCTGAATTAAATTGCATCTCTGATAACCCTGAACAAAGTTATTGAACTTTTCAGAGAACAACAATGAATCATCCTAGTTGTGTAGATGGAAATACAAGGCCCCAATGCAGGTTCTCTTTTCTGATTGGTTAAAAATAAATAGTAAATAGTCTTGTGGGAAATTCAAAGCATTGTTGTATTTTGAATAGACTGTTTCACGTGGACTGTCAAAATACAATGTTTAGCTTTGAATATATATTTTTTTACTAATCTATCACCGAACCCCTGCGACTAAAACCAAGTAAATGTGTTAACCGTAAGTCGAGTGAAAACTCTGCATGTGTTTTATGTTCAGTAAAGTTAACCTTCTACACCAAGAGAATCATCCTAGTTGTGTAGATGGAAATACAAGGACCCAATGCAGGTTCTCTTTTCTGGTTGGTTAAAAATAAATAGTAAAGTCTTGTGGGAAATTCAAAGCATCGTTGTATTTTGAATAAACTGCTGTACATTTAAGTAAATATACAATAATGGTGAACTAGGGCAAACCCTAGGTCCAGGGTTGGTCTCACCTAGTAAACAAATGTGTAGCTCTCATGGATTTCTATGAACTCCCCGATGTACTGTATTGTGGTCTTTAATACAAAAACATGAATTTGGATAGACAGGATACTTAATGTTGCGTAGTTTGTTGATTGTAGTGTACAATTAAAGCTTGGACACAAACTGCAGTTAGGTAATTAATCTTGGCAACTAAATAT
>JAUTBT010029086.1:0-19224 GCA_032361225.1 Lepetodrilus schrolli
TTCTTTCACTTATATCACGACTTGTCAGTTTAGGGCAGGAGGAAACCTGCAACATCCGTAGCGCTGATTGTTGCAGTGAACCTGCCAGCACTGGCTGGTACTGATGGACCAAGGATGATAACTGCACTGCTATGTTATATGCATGAATTTAAATTCAGTTTAATCTGAAATGATCATGTCTAGAATGCAATACAATCAGTTACTGTATTGTATAGCAATGGTATATAAATCTATATCTATATGCTATCCAACAGTATCCGAGAACTAATTGAAAAAGAAAGTACTAAAAAACACCAGAAAATTACTTTAAAGTGACTCAAACAGGTGTGGTCAATATAGTGTGATTTTACCTATGCCTGTTTTTATTATTGGTCGTATGTAATATAAAGAGCTATATTTGCAAGAATCTGTGCTTTCCGGCATGAAATGCCATGTCAACCCACCGAAATATATCCTTTTACCTGTCGTTGATAAACAATGTTAAATAATTTCACAATAAAACTTGAGTTACTGAACAGGTTTGTTGTTAAAATTATTATAGTAACTTAGCTTATTTGGCATAATATTATGAGCATTTTAAAACCAGTTAAATCCAAGAACTGTGGCATGTAAATTGTCATTACGATTATAAAACCTTATCCCACACCATTCCCGATAAGCTAAACATGACTAGACACGTGACAAAAGGTCTTTAGATGTTCTCGTTAAAACATGTATTTTTAGGATAATTAAGATATCCTAGCAATTCAAATCAACTTTAAAGAAATATTAATCAAATTTAATTTGCATATGAGTAAAATAACTTTGCATTTCCAATGTCAAATTTTAACACCTACAGCAAACATATTATCCGAAAGTAAAACATGAATTAATGTGTAGGCAAAACTTGCTTTAAAACACTGAACAGAATAAGAAATGATTGATGAGAACATTCAAATATGATCTGAACACCAGTTTCAGTCATCAAGAAGCCGATCCATTGGGCTGATCTGTCCTTAGCAAACTATGCACTTCAAAGTACCTGGGCATCCTTTCATGAAGCTCTCATATCTACTAAGAGACCATAAACACTCTTGTAGCCATCTCTTATACATGGTAATCAGGCACCTACTAGAATGCTATTGTCTCATAGTGGATATGACAGCTTTGAGAAACGATACCCTGGAGTCCATATCTGTTTTAAATGTCAGCACAGCATGTCAAAACTTTAATACAATAACTTGAACAGGATAAAAGAAGAATGGCCAAGCATCAAACACAATAAACCTCTACGCATTAGAAAACTTGAAAGAAAGACCATGTAGTAGAAGTGTATGTGTCATATGTCAGAATGTGTGTCATATGTCAAAATGTGTCAGGATGTTGTCTGTCATATGTAAGAATGTGTGTCATATGTCAAAATGTGTAATGTCATAGTGTCTGTCATATGTCAAACTCTGTCATATGTCATGTGTGCCATATGTCAGAATGTGTCACATGTCAAAATGTGTCATATGTCATGGTGTCGGTGACTGTCACAATGTTGTAATGTCTGTTGTAATGTCTGTTGTATGTTTAGATGTATTCCAGGGTTTTTTTTGCATATGAACCCTTGCATTGGGTTTGAGAGTCTCTTTCAAGATTATTTGGCTCATATCATGGCTTGACAGTTTACGGCAGAAGGAAACCTGCAACACTAGTAGTACTGACATTTTGCAGTAAACCTACAAGCCCAGGCTGATACTAAACCAAGGGAGATAACTGCACTGCTACAGTACAGACAGTGCATCTTATCATAATTGTGTTGGAAATGCAACTGCCTTGAATACTGATGCCATATTCCATGGACCGTTTCAATCTCTGGCTCTTTGGCTTTGAAATCGTCAGACGTTGGGAGCCAAAGGTCTGGAATTCTGTTTGTTATATGTCTGGAAGTCTGTACAGGAAGTCTGTACAGGAACTGAATAAATATAACGAGACAAGTTTTACTGGTAAAATCAATTCTCTAAACAATTGAATAAATAGGGCAAGAAGATCACAGAGGATTTGAGTGCAGTGCTTTCACAGCATCAGTCGTGTGGATATACCGTTTTCAAAAAAGGCCTCGCTATATACTGTGCTCCGTCAAAACTCTCAAAATAATTATCAATGTCTGGATGGACAATCTGAAATGAAAATCAGGATACATTTGTTTTCATATTCGCTGATACTAGTATGGGTTCATTAAAATGATTAGTTTAATTTCAACACATTCTATCATAGTAGTATTTGAAGCTTAAGAAATAGATTCATATTGACTAACTAATTAGCATATTAGTGTTATTAATATTGGTATTTAGAACTGCTTTCAAGATTCTTTCACTTATAGCATGTAAAAGTTAAAATTCATAGTGACTAATACATTAGTTTGTTAAAGATAAACATATGGGTTGGCTGGTAGTATTAATAATTATTTTTGTAGCACAACAACCAGCCTGCAGTACGTTCAAACCATACACTAAATAGCAGATCAACCTTTATCCTGCTGGATTAATAATAACCATGGCAATATGTGGCAACTCCAGTTGCCTCTAACACGAAGAAGGTTAAATTATCCTTCACAAAAGGAAACTGGAGTTTACATAATATACTCAACAAAATAAATTAAGGGCCAGCCAGCGGATATTGTGTGGGGAAGCTTTCTACCAAATTTCAGAACCCGGCTTTAGGAATCTGATGCCATTCTTTTTCGAATGCTTCTGCACATTCTTGAAGAGTACCTGGAGCCTGTAGATATTTGGAAAGTCAAAAAAAGCTACTGGCCCTTAATTAATTTTGTTGAGTATATAATGTGAACAGTACCTACCTGCATATGAACAATAACTTCTAAATTTTCCTGTGGAACATACGTCATCTGCGGAACTAGTCGGTCTCTAGTATCTACCAATATGGAATAGTTTGGCTGGTGTCTCCAATGCTACCAAATGAAAACATTCATCATTAATTATATCCAGAAGGCTATGCTACAAATATATTATGAAATTGTCATAATCTGGGGCCCGACAGAACAGGCAGGGGTGAAATTAGATGGGTCTGGATGAGGGGTACACACCACATCCAACAAAAATAAATAAATAAATAAATTCAGGCTGAACATCTTTGCACATTTAATATAGTAGCAATAGCATGAAGATAGTAAGTATTTTGTTAATGAAATTATATTTATATTTATTGCAAAATATGAAATCGCGAAATGCTACTTCAGACAAAATTTCAAACTCAGAGACTGATACTGAGATTTTAGGAAAATTGTACAGTTTTCATATGTTGACTACCTCTTTTCCTTTTCCATGCATCTGTGCAATCCAGCTCTCTGGTGCCTAAAATCAAATAAATGTTATTAGATATTGCTGCAACATAGTTCAATGAAAAAAGTATAATAATTGAGAGAAAAAACCATGTCAGAGACCTGCTTACAACAAGCTTAGTATAATGAAATACAGATACATCTGTGGCCACAATTTTAAACAAAAATAAAAATGTGATCCACAGCTAATTCAGCAGTTTAGCCGATTCCGCGGTACATAGAGGTGCATTATAACAGGGGCTCACTGTAGTTTAAAAGGCAATAGACAGATTACCTGGTTTCCATCAAATCTGGTCTAACTTTCTAAATAATTGAGAGCAACCCCAGCTTAGGTTAGGCCCCATGGTTATGAAACATTTTTTTAGTATTATTTCATGCTAAATTCAAAGTTTTTGGTCACAAATTCCCATTACAAATGTTTCGTAATTTCTGGGCCAGATTTTAATGTCATTGTGAGGTTGAACTGAAAAATGTCCATCCATTTACACAGTAAAGCTTAGGTTGTATACTCCCCAGGGAGTTGAGAAGGTAAATGAGAGTACACCGACCCACTGACCAGGGTAATAATGTAGCGCTATGAGCATGCTTTCGAGCATGGAATTGCTGCAAAATACATGTGCACATTATTATTATTATGAAATGACTTGGAGCAGTGTTGACCTGGCTGTCATATCTATCAAACATACCTTGGCTTGTAGATCCCATCCCACTACAATTCCCCGATAACCCCAGATTTTATGACGAATAACTTGACCGACACGGAATTGCACATTTGAAGAACGTGGACTTCTCGCTTCAGTAGATTCTGTAACAAAAAGAAAATAAACATGATAAAATAAAATGTTGTTGTGATTGGTACCAAAAAAAAGACAATAAACATAATTTAAAAAAAGGAATGTTGTCGATGTTGGTACACTATTTTAATGATCAATCCATTTCTACCAATAGGGAATTAACAATGGCGAGTGACTAATTACTTTTGTTTTACGTTGGAGTGGGAATATTTCACCCACACGCGATGATAATTAACAACAGAAACTGATAACAGTTTATCATTCTGGGCTGAGATAAATTTGCAAATGTACTAGAACAAGGTTTATCAAATAGAATTTTCAATACGGTCTTTCAAATTCCTGGTCATTAAAATATATCTTAGTCTGTATTTAAATAAAAGGGTTATACTGTAGTCAGTGCGCACCATACTTTTACTACAGTAGGAAGTGAGTAAACCTTGATTTAAGCCCAGGCTACCTGTTTTTGTGAAACACAGGCCTGGCATAAAAATGTACTATTTAAAGGCACCATTGCACATTTCCTTAATTAATTTGATGATGGATAAAGAACACAAACACATTCAAATTTAATGTCATTAATCAAATTGCAACCCACAGGATGTTAAAATTTAATTCTGATAAAAATTGTATAATTTACAGTATAATTAAAATTTGCTTGTTTAAAATGATCACTCACGAGAAAAGTGACCATTAGCATCTTTGTACTTGAAGACCTCTACAGCAGGCGATTCACCAGCGGGGTCATCGGGGTCACCATACACTGTCGTCCTCGCATCCTTCAGAGAGTCAAACAACCGCGAACACCATTTGTGCCACGAGTCCCACGAGAAATACTTGTTTCTGAATCCCAATGCGTTGCTTAGCAACCTGCAACAGAACAACTTGGGAATCATGCTTTATGTCTTTTGCAATGATTGAGGTGTAACTTTTGTGTATCATAATCAGGGATGAGAATGGGAAACTTTGTTTTCAGCTGAAACAGGGGTGTGTTCTGGCTTCATTACATTTACTACACTATGCTAGTATTTGAACGGAGTGAATGAAATTGTACTTCGCTCGATTAATAGTACATACAGCAATGATGACCTGGACGAATATGTTCAGACCACGGGACCAGTAACTTCATTTTCTTGTCAGCACAACCTCAAATCAGTTGGTCATGGACCGAGGAACCGACGGTAATTTTGAACCCTGTACACTACTTTTCTACATTGTATAGTTGGCTGAACAGTAGGAAAATTAGCAGAAACTCGGTTTGTGCATGTGTCCAGTCCATTCGCTTCATGCTTTCGTACAAAACACTATGGGATCAAACCCATAGTGAAAAGTAGTACTACATATACTGGCTGAACAGCTTCCGTATGACTACAACGTACTATGTAGTGAAAAGTATTGCAGCCTGAATGCACCCCAGCTGAGATTCAGGTTGCAGTAGGTCAAGGCCAGGTTTACGAGATCGACCCCGGAGACTCAAAATCTCCAGAGATTATCATCCGTGCATAATAACTAGTGATGTGCATCGACTCTGCAATTTGACATCGATAATCGAGGCCCATCAACCAATCGATTTTACCGATATATTATCAACTACTGTGTACTACTATGTATTATATGGTCACGACTCATGAATAAAGAAGTTGATCAATAAGTTACATACTTCTTATATTTATATAATGAGTGAGTGATTATGGAGTTTAACGTCGCTGTGGGAATCTTTCACCCATTTGCGACGATAAAACATTTAATTATATTTGCATTCAGGCTGCAATACTTTTTACTACATTGTACTTTGTAGTCATACAGAAGCCATTCAGCCAGATTATGTAGTACTATGTAGTACTACTTTTCACTAAGGGTTTGAACCCGTAGTGTTTTGTAGTAAAACCCAAAACATGAAGCAAGTGGACTGGACACATGCACAAACCGATTTCCTGCTATTTTCCTGTTCAACCAACTATACTACTGGGTATATAGAAAATTAGCATACAGGGTTAAAAATTAACATATACCGTAATGCAAATTAGATGATAAACAAACATTATTAGTTCTACCGAGCCTCAGAAAGTTGTTGTTCATGTGCTTTCATACTGTGTCACACATATATTATGTGTGTATTCAAAACTCCGAGCTGGCATATTGATGTTGGCTAGAAAACACAAGTGAGGACAGTTTTAAAGCCATTTTCTACAGTATTGGAATAAAATATTTATACTGGGAGGAGAATATGCAACAATAATATGCTATCCTAAGACCAGATGGCTGGTACACTAATACATATATATTCACTGATAAACCTTGCATGCTAATTACACACTAGATTAGGTATACTGACACGATCTCCAAGCAGAGTTATTTTGCCTGGGCAGGCAGGCAATCCTTACTGTCGAGCCCCGTAATCTCAGCGCCCTGAATGTACATCTGCTCACTCACATTTTAACATTTTGACTCCGCTGGCCTTCAGGCGTGGCGAAAAACTTGGACACCAAATACTGAGCTGGAACAGCCAGGAGCAGCAGCCCAAGGTGAAGCATGGACATCCGATCTACTGGCATCGTACACTCACGACTGAAACATTCAAAACAGAATAACTGGAATGCTATTTCGAATCAGGTAGTTTGACAGTTGCTGGCTGCACTAGGTCATGCATGATTGGTTGGTTAATTTGGGGTTTAAAGCCACTTTCAAAATGTTTTCACTCACATCATGACTTGCATGCTTGTACTAGTCTGGATTTCCACCAATTTTTATAGTGCTCGCTCACTTGGAATATCCCACCGCAGATAGAACATGGATACCCCACACAGCCTACTGATTCTGAGCCGACCAGTCGTTGCTTTAACCCTTTAATGCTGAGCGCCAAGCAGGGGAACAACAAGTACCATCTTATAACGTCTTTTGGTATGACGGTATCAGGGATCGAACCTGCGACCTTCCGCACTCCGGGCCAATTCCCTACCCATTACGCCATGGAGCCTGCAGTCATGCATGAGCAGAGCCGCTTGGTTAACAGCTGGTCAGCTCTGGTGTGCATTTCTCACGGTATCTGGCAATAGTATATATAGACTGTCTATATAGATTCGTCGCAAATGGGTGAAATATTCCCATAGTGACACTAAACCCCATAATCACACTCACTCATATAGACAGATTTTTTTATTAACGATTCAAATACATGTATACTGAAATATATAGTTTGGCTAGGTAGTACAAATTCCATTAATTGTTTTCTGAGATAAGAACTGTGGAAAATTGTTTGCCTGCATCGTCACTTATATGCTAATTAGGGGCGGGTGGTAGCACAGCGGTAGAACATTTGGACTTTGGAGCCAAAGGTCCCCGAGTTCAAATCCTGTCCCGGGAGCCCGGCATCAATGTTCGCAAAATTTACTTTTCTGTAGAGTGGCAATTCAGATGTCATACTTGCTCTGCCAGTACCAGCCAGTGCTTGCAGGTTTACTGCAACATTCAGTGCTATGGATGTTGCAGGTTTCCTCCTGCCCTAAACTGACAAACCATGATATAAGTGAAAGAATCTTGAAAGTGGCTCTATACTATGATTGAAAATAACTAAATAACTAAAAATCAAAATGTGATAGGTTGGGTCATGACTAATTTTGTCTTTATCATGTTAGCTGTGGGCAATAAAATTATACCGGATTTTTTAGTTGTGGGCAAGAAAATTATAATGGATTTACAGCTGTTAAAATTAGTCCTATATACAAAGCTAAAATGGCCAATGTTTAAGATATCCTGAGGACTCGTGGTAATTTCGGATTCCTTAAGCTTTTATGCATGTTATTATGACTAGTGCTCCAAAATGTTAGTTTTAACGGTTGATTTAAATTTGACACCAATGATCCAGAATCCTCTATCAAGACATTAACCAGTTTTAAAACGTGGGTGGGTGGTAGTGCAATGGTAGAACGTTTGGATTTCGGAGCCAAAGGCCCCGGGAGCCTGGCATCTATGTTCGCGAAAGTTACCTTTCTGACGCGATGTTGATAGGACGCGCTGTCTGTAGCATGGCAATGCAGTTATCATCCTTGGTCTGTCGGTACCAGCCAATGATCGCAAGTTTACTGCAACATTCTGCGCTACAGATGGTGTGGGTTTCCTCCTGCCATAAACTGACAAGCCGTGATATATAAGTGAAAGATTCTTGAAAGAGGCTCTAAACCCCAATCTAAAAAGTAGAATGAAACATGTTTTACACACTGCTGTTTTGAATCTCTTCCAGACATGAGGGTGTACACGGTTTCTACAAG
Source organism: Lepetodrilus schrolli (assembly GCA_032361225.1). Taxonomy (NCBI): domain Eukaryota; kingdom Metazoa; phylum Mollusca; class Gastropoda; order Lepetellida; family Lepetodrilidae; genus Lepetodrilus; species Lepetodrilus schrolli. Next base: position 8,385 of record JAUTBT010029086.1, read on the forward strand.
GGACTTGGTACAAGCCTGCTACGAGTGACACCAGCTTGTTGTATCACATTCGTTGTGTATGAGAACACCATCACATACTTCAAACCCACATGACGAAAACCTGTCAAGTAGACGGAAAAAACACAAGAGGACAAGGTGGATGGCGTGACTCGTCGTGTTTTTCTGTATACAGGATGCACATTCAAGTCACGTGATAAAATTGTTCACGCCACGTATGATACATATGCAAGCCACTTGTGATTCATGTTCAAGCCACTCGATGAAGTCTATTCAAGAGACGTGTGATACATACTCGAGCCACGTATGATAGACGTTCAATCCACACGATACAGAAAGACATTCAAGCCACACGGCGAAGATAGCCTGTTGGTATCTCTATCACGGTGGTAGATCCTCAGAGATTCGAGCCAAAGATCCCAAACTTCCAAAGCACCTCAGGAATCATTTTTTCGCTTGTTAGCCTTTCGGAATGGATCATGTTAGGAAGCCAGTGCTTGCAGGTGTAACCCTCTCCCTGCTGGATTAGACACAGGTACAGCCCTTTATGGCATTTGCAGCTGCCTTCAGCATAGAGAGGTTAATGAAAGTCATTGCTACAGATTAAAAAGGTTTCCTCCTGCGTAAACTGGTAAGCTATGATACGAACAAAATATATGTAGTCTGAACCACGATTACAAAATAAAAGATCTGTAATAATGCAATGCATGTATAACTGAACACTGGCAGGGATTTTTAACCAGGCCCTGAGATTACAAAACCTTTTGAGTAGGATTTCATGCTCAAGCTCAAATTTTCCGTATGGATTTGTGAACAAAATTTGGAGATTAGTATGTTGTCATCCTCAGAAATTTGTATTTATTTATTTTGTTTTTAATTGGGGTTTAGAGTCGCTTTCAATATTCTTTCACTTATATCACTTTTCAGTTTAGGGCAGGAGAAAACCAGCAACATCCGTAGCGCTGAATGTTGCAGTAAACCTGCAAGCAACGGCTGGTATTGACAAGACCAAGGATGATAACTCTACAGACATCGCATCCTATCAATCTCACGTCAGAAAGGTAACTTTCGTGAACATTGATGCCGGGCCCCCGGAGTGGGATTTGAACCTGGAACCTTGGCTCCGAAGTCCAATGTTCTACCACCCGTCCCTCAAAAGGTTTTGTAGTCTTGTGACCATAGTGAATGCTTTTGAAAATGTTTTGAATGTTTTATACAACTGTATATGGAAATTTTAACAATCTTGTTTGTTAATGATTTTTATTGTTCATGTATGAATTCTTAGTATATGGATTTTGTACCAATCAGATTACCTTAGTTTCCATTTCCTATAAGTACTTTATTTGAATGTATGAGTGTGTGTCAAAATTGTCTTACATCAACAAATTGCAGCAAGAGTTATATAATTATAATTACAATGCTATTTTTACCATATCTCATTCCATCATAGAGCTGTTTGTGTTTACTATACTCAACAAAATTAATTTAGGTTTAGTAGTATTTTCAGACTTGCATTTAGCTTTATATTATTTTAGCAATAAAGAATTTCCCCAATGGCTACAAGTCCCAGGTACTCATTGGAAGAAGAATCGCACCAAATTTCTCGAGCTATTCCAAAATTTGATATAAAGCTTAACAAAATATCTGCTAGCCCTTAATTTATTTTGTTTAGTATAGAACGTGTCGTACTGCGTCTCTATCACCTGTGTGTCTGTCATTCTCCCAGTCTTCTGGAGATGCTCAACTATGAGAGGCCTATTACTGACTGTATCGTGTCCGTAACACCAAGCATTTTACTCATCGTGTGTAATGCATGGAATACTATTCCACTCTGCTGTATAGCACCCGTAGGGAACTTTGCAGTCTTAACCATGTAAGGTGTGTCAGTGTATGTCCACATCGATTGGTTCCAATACCGACCTTGCCAGAATAGTTTCTTTTCTACTGTGGCACTACGGTTGTTACCGACGATGGATACCGAATGTCACGACAGAAATCTAATACGACTACAAAGTGCCCCATTGGTACTATAATAGCTAGCCGTCGTCTAGTATCCTGTGGATGACACATGATCACATTTACTTGTGAGCGAGTAGTTGGCAGTATTGGATACTAGTATTTCATATTTGATGTGTTCAGTATAACCAAAAGAGCAATATCAATGTTCACAGGGGCATTTGTTTCCATGTCTTTCATTCCAAGTGCATACATGTAGCAATTAACGCATTTACATGAATGGATATTTTATTATTTATGAAAATATTCACTGCCCAGTGTAATACGACTGTAAATATTTTCTGTGGTGTAGACAGCGTGTGGATGTTTCTATTGTGATCATGAGCGAGAGTGCCTTAAAAGGAATAATATATTACCATTAATGAATGCATTTGTTTGTTATTTCTTTTATAAGATTTTTAATGGTACAGAATGCAATTATTTCCATTGGTTCATGGTAAATCTGAAGTTGAACATATGGAAATGGTTCTTCAAATCACAGACTTGTTATTTCTTCATCGTTGCAAGATTATATTGTAGTAGAAAACCAATACACAACAAATATTATTATTGGTGAAATTTATTGAGTATGAACAATGGTAATGGTATGGAATGATGGCATTAAACTATGAAGAATATTACATTTATTACAATTATCAAACAGCAAGTTCCATTTTGAATAAAAAGTTGTCTTATGGACTGCATCAAGGTATTGAACAAGAACTAAAAAAATTGTGAGACAATTATTTGTCAATACAATAAAATGTATATAATACATTGATTAAATCTGCAACAATTCTAGGTAAACAATCAGAAAGTTATCATCAATGTTTAATACATGTACATAGATAAATTAATATTAATATTCTTCTCTGTCCAAAACGACCATCAGTGGCATAGCATTGGAAAGTATACCTCCAACTTCCATTGTGTTTTGTTTACAGAGATATGGTGAATAATTTAGACATTTCGGGACATTAAAATGGCAAGATCATCTTTGCATGCAATATTAAAAATCTTAATATGTTGTTTATTTTTCTACAGAATATTACTAACTAGAGAGGGTAATCTCCAGTCTGTTCTAAAAATTGTTGTATCGGAATATGCAATAACCTTGATTATTGATTGACCTTTGACCTATTGCAAAGATTATCTTGCCACTTTAAGCAATTATTAAAATACGTCGGAAGTTTGCTTTTATTGTTGCAAATATTCCCACGGCGATGTTAAACTCCATAATCACTCTCACTCACTCTTTCAAACAATCCGTTAAATGTGAAACGAGTTCTCCCATAGCTGTTCATGATCTCTTATCAGATATTCACTGTACATAATTGTAGAGAATATTGCATGTCAACATTATCAATGATTACATAACTACACAATTATGCTGCCATATTTAAACACTCAATTTCAAAATCCATCTATGGTGTATATAGATGACCACAATACATGGTACATGAAATATTGAACAAAATGATGCTGAAATATTTAATTAATAACGATGCATTTATGGTGAAATATTTGGATTTCTGGGATCTGAATAGCAACAATATCCAGTATAATATACACGGTTTCATAAAAGCTTACATAGCTCATAGGTTCTTCATGGTAAATGGAAAATGTCAACTAACAGGGTCATAGTTCAGTGTTGTGTAATACTATACTCAAATCTGTGAAAATCCATGGTACTCAATTGTTCATGGAGCTCTGACATTTTTAGTACAAATTCATGCTCAACTCAAAGTTTTGTTCCCAAATATACATATAAAATTAGAATTTGAGCATGAAATCGTTCTAAAATGCATTGTAATAGTCCGGAGTCTTAGCAAAATTTCATGCACTTTTTGATACCAGCATGAAATTTGGCAGACAGTTACTATACCCCATAGTGATGTATTTCAAAAGGGGACCCCAGCTGGATTTGACTTCTGGCGGCCATATACAGTCATGCTAATCTCCATGTCTTAGATCTGAGGGGGCATACCAGTTTCCTTCCACTATCATTTATCATATAAATCAGCTTAGTTCAAGAGGATGTTGTTGCTAAACTATTCAATTACCATGCACTAGCTTTGCACCCACTTGTACAGAAAGGCCCAAATATTCATATTAACAGAAAAATAGAGGGGGTCAATAACGTCTAATTTTGGCAAAATGCTGTGGAAGACGAGCAGTGAAAATCAACAACTCACATTGCACATTGCTAATGCACACGCCTTCCTATCATACAGGTGTAGTGATATAAATTTAGATTGCAATTAAACTGTGTGGAACCTACTTCATTTGGAACACAATACCATGCATATTACTTAACATACAAAGATACCAGGGCACAGACAAAGGAGCATATGCAAAACCTACTTTTTCTATGGACTACTTGACCACCGTTTACAATGAGAAACTGTGCTATGGCCCCTGTATTAGGTTGTCTCCCCATTGTCCGGATGTATTAGGTTGTCTCCCCTTTGTCCAGATGTATTAATGGTGTTCTCTGTTTGTCTGCTTCCAGATGTCTGTTAAGAAAATCTTGTCAAACTTCCGGCGGACACACCATGACAACTGGCATGACCACAAACTCAAGTTTACAGACGACCAGCTTGTGATTCTCACCGATCTTCTCGTGTCGCCAAACTACTATGCATAACACAGGTAGTTAGTTCCCTCTCTCCACACAGAAGCCAGGCATGCGATGTCAAAATTTAATGAAGATTAAGTATATTACCAAGATCAATATCTAATGAAACCCTGTTGAACCAGTCCACAACAAACTGTTTTATATTACCAGTCAAAAATGTACAATGTGTTTCATTCGGATCAATCGAGCGACATGTGCAGATGTGTGCTTGGACTTGACAGTTTCCGTTATGGCGGAAATGGGCAAGATGCTTTACGGAAATCTGCGATGATGCTGCTATTTTGCTGTGAAACTTGTTCAGCCAACCACTATTTTGTAAAATAGTAGCGTAGTGTAGTGTAATTAAATGTAGTGCAGTCTGAATGCAGCCGTGGTACTGACCACTGAATAACCCCAAATCTTTTTGCTCGTCACGTATGGGTGAAAGATTCCTGCTGTGACGTAAAACAATAATTCACTCACTCTCTTTTTGCAGGATCGACTTCCGAGCACAAAGTCAAGATAGCACACTGACACAAGTTCGTGCACATTGTCGTGGCTTCCCCACAGTCTGCTAACTATTACCTGCATGTCCCAGTAGCCCAGCAGACCGACAGTTCACATCCATGGACAAAAACTGGCGAATTAAATATTGTTTTCCATAGTTTAACCTCCTTCCTGCTGGGTCCACCTGGAGAAACCCAGCAGAGCTGAGATGAATAGTCCCACATCCCATTCCGGGAGCCCGGCATCAATGTTCACAAAACTTGCCTTTCTGACGACATATTGATAGGATGCACTGACTGTAGCATGGCATGACAGATATCATCCTTGGTCTGTTAATACCAGCTGGTACTCGCAGGTTTACTGCAACATTTAATGCTACAGATGTTGCGGGATTCCTCCTGCCCTAAAACTGACAAGCCATGATATAAGTGAAAGAATCTTGAAAGTGGCTCTAAGCCGTAATTTAAAAAAAAAGCAGAAATAGTTATAAGCTGTCTATTGAATGTAGCCAGTTCCCTTCAGTGCAGAGGAGGTTATCTCGTAGTGTGTTGCGCGTTCAAATGTGGGACGTCCGTTTGCCTGGAAGCTAGTATACGTGAGTGTGTGAAATCTCTCAATGGTCAAAATTCTGGGAATTTTCCAGTTGTTCTCGTGTGTATTATGTATAGTTCCTCATTTTATGCGTGTTGAAGATGTACGATGAATGTAGAATATTTTGACAAATGTAGTATACTGTGTTCGTCGGTGATGGTGGTGACAATGATGAATTTTTTATTGCTTGTTTTCCCAACGTCTTTTCTTCGGTATTACCCAGTATGCTAACAAAAGGTTTTGTCATGTATGGGTGAACGATTCCCGCTGCAAACTAAAACAATAAATCACTCGCTCATTTCATAAGAAAGCTACACAAGATGAGCCCTTTACACTGAAAACAACAGGTCCCCCGTTGCCCCTTACTGTACCCAGACTGTTGACACACAAGCAAGTCAAATTTTTAACCTCCTACCTGCAACAGGCAATCACAGATGCCACACTGAACAGTAATGGTAGTTAACCCAACAGTAAAATGGATTAATGTTATTTAAATTATGTATTTCTTGCCTGGTGTCAATGTTTGCATGGCTTATTACTTTCTTAATTATATTAAGAAAACCACTGGTGAATACGAAATAATATGTTATTATTATATTATATACTATGTATATGTATGTATTTTGTAATGATTATGTTAGAAAATAGGCTCCATCATTTCTGTGAATCAAAAAGTCTAGGAGGTATTGACTCCAGTGGTTACCTGCGCTGATTATGTTAGGTCAGCGTACGAAGATGACACCATCGTCTAGTTAATCGTTGTTCGTAGTACTTCATACTTCATGATGGAAGACACTGATCTGACTAGCGAATGAAGTATGGTAGGTACATGTGCTACCAAATGAGAAGAAGATCTATTTTCATAGGGTACAATTTTGTTGATTGTGACACATTGTTAGTTAATCAGAGCTCATCTATCATTATTTTTAGTCTCGTTAAGAATTGCATTCAGGCTCATTCAGGCCAATGGTATATGTGCCACAGTGGTATTTATGAAGAGCATCTTGGTATGTGGCTCCTGGTGTACGTCAATCTCATGTTAGATTAGTAAGATCAAACGAAGTAGTTCTAGGTTTGGATAAGTTTTCATATACAGTATCTAGGTCAGAGGTCATGGGCCCAGCACTATTCTGAATATTGCAGATCCACCTGCCTAGATATTTTCATTCTTCTTAAATTAGCATTGATGAATTATTCATTATTTACAGCAGCTCCATTAGAGTGTATATGGAGACGAGTATTCATTTTGGAATGAGATTTTTGACAACTGTTACTGTAATGTGCAAGATTAATAATCTCTCTGTTTTCCTTACTTACCTTTCTTAACATTCATTTATTTTTATATATATATATACACACACACACACACACACTCTCCAAACAATAAGCACAACCAATTATTATAATTCATTTACATTTCATTGATTTTCTTGTCTATGATATTACTAAATATATGTTGTCTACTGTCTAAGAATTAATAAGGACTACATTTTGTGTGCAGATTTATTTACTCATTGTGCATTTACTTCTTGAGGTATATACTAAACAAAATAAATTAAGGTCTGGCAAACATTTTGTGAGGAAGCTTTCTACCAAATTTCAGAACATGGATTGAGGAATCTGCTGCCCTTCTTCAAATGCATCTGCAATTTCTTGAAGAGTACCTGGAGCCTGCAGATGTTTGGAAATTATCAGTTGTTAAAATAATAGAAAGCTAAATTTTAATTTCCAAAAAGTCTACATTGCTTGAGTATATTATCTCCCCTTGTTGTATGGCATAATATTGAATATGCAACTTTAAAATTATCTAAGAATATGGACATGTATGGCATCAAACTAGGATGGATGATATTGTGTTATTATATAGACGAAACCTAAATATTATGAAGTGTTGATTTCAGACTATAGATCGCTATTCAACCAGTAGATCTGTTATATATATTTTACACATGAATATAGATGCATAATTTTATTTCATTTCAATCAAAGTTATGTGAGGTTTTAGAATGTGTTTATGACTATTTCTGAGTACGTGGTGAGGCGTACACGTGGATGTGTGTTTCAAGGTTGTTATAGCACACATACATAGAGCATGTGCAGTCGAAGTCTGGCAACTCGTACAGAATCTAAACTAATATATGCTGCTATGTTATAACCATTTAAATGATCTGATGAATAAAGAAAATATACTGGTTTTCATTCTCAGTTATTACTTTCATTTAACCCTCTCCCTGCTGGATTATAGGGCACAGACATTGTTCTTTATGGCATCGCCGGCACCTCTAACGTGGAGAGAGTTAAATAGATTACGGCATTTGTTTTCCAATAGAAAATACAAGTACCAGTAGTTTTGTGATCGTTGTAGGAAGCTGAATATACACTACCGTCAACATATAAGGGAACGATAGTATTGATGTGTTAATATTGCTTTGAAACTTAAGTCAAGCAATTGTAATGAAATTTACAATACATGTGAGAATGCTTGCATGTGTGTCTCTGGCTTGCGTAATGGTGGTACTTATAAGTTGAACGTTAAAATGTATCATAATTATGCGTTCCCTTATTTCTAGATGGTAGAATATATACTAGTACTGAATTCTTATACAATACATCATTAAACAGTGACATCTTATGTCCGTTATCTATAGTATTAGCGTATGAAGTAGTGCACGTAACTGTATGGCAGAGGATGAGACATGTCGACGGCCGTAGAATAGGCTTATACCACCTTGCGAACTTACTGTTGTAACGAGAAGCGATTTTTCACGGAAACGTTTCAAGAGACAAGCCACTGTTAAAGTACGTTTTGTGGTAGTCCTTGTCAAAGATGTTTCGTGGCAATTTTTTGGAATTATATAAGGCCATTTACATTTTTTTTAAAAGAGTAAAACAATGATTGAAAAAAATCGAGAGACAAAATTGCCACGAAACATCTTTGACAACGACAAGCGTCATGCAGGTTAACACCAGATGCGAGATTCGGATATGGTATTTTATTTTAAATTAATTGTCAATCTTGTGCAATTAAAATAATATTTCCACGACCCTGAAGTTACCTGTACTTGGTTGAACTGTGATTTCTACATTTAAATACGAGCCGCAATAATTATAGTCTTCCAAGCCGAGCATGTCGATATCAGTGCCCATACACCCATACATTTGAATAACCGAGCTGTCATAGACATATTTCAGATTGCATATTGATCGATGGAAGTACAACCACGCATTGCACATAAGAGTTCAAAGTGGTTCATCAGCAAATATTGATATACGTGTGGTGCATCAGTCACTCACCAGCAACATGTGGTGTATAATGTAGCCTACAGTCTGAATGACGGCAGTCTGTGATATGAGAGTATATCCTGTGGCAGGTAAACGTGGATTCATCGATTAATATATCGGACACCAGTGAACAATCTAAACAGCTAAATGACGTAATGGCGGCCAATGTTCAGAGTTATGTGGGAGGTTTCGGCAAACAATCGTACTCGTGGTTTCCGATCATCAACCTCTGCAGTATTTAATTGTATTTATAGATAATGACAAGTTTCTGAGATAATTCAGATATGGTGTAATGTATACTCAACAAAATATATTAAGGGCCAGCAGATATTTTGTGAGGATTCGAAGCTTTCTCCAAAATTTCGGAACTCGGCTTTAGGAACATGAAGTTCTTGAAAATTGCCGAGAGCCTTTTGACGTTTGAAATTCTTCGTTGTTAAAATTATATAAAGCTACATTTAAATGTTCAAAAAGGCTACAGGCCCTTAATTAATTGTTTTGAGTATATATGCCAACGGATTCGTGTACCCGTTTTCACGATCTCGTTTACGGATGTTTAACACCGTTACCGGATGTGTTTCCATGGTATCACCACCAAGTATATTCTCCCATTATGTTATTCTTTCTACCGTCCGTCCAAGAATCGATATAGGTCTATTGACTTTTATAATAGGCCTACCATTATTTTTTAAAAGAATTAAGAAAGAAAATGAAAGTAAAATATTACGATGACGTCGACCTATGTAGACCCTACATAAAAATCTCCGACAATTCTTAAGCAATCAACAACTTTGCCAACAAAATCTACGTGTACCACGAATGCCGAGGTGCCCATCTGGAGATTGTCATCTAAAAGTGGCATTACACCAAACATATTTATACTAGATAGTTCATTAATCTTTGTCATAAGGCGAACAACGTATTGTCCAGACGGTGTTAAATGTTCATGTACGTTGCGGTTAAAACAACACAGTTACATTAGCAGCGGCATCGAAACACCGGCTATTTATAGTCATAATGACTAATATTTCGAGGATGCATTAACATTTGTTAGTCAATTTTTTTTTAATGGATCACCTTGGCGAGAACGTTTTTGTCTGAAGGTGAACAACTGAATTGAATGCCCCAGGCTGTGAAAATGTCATGCAAGTTGTTCATATAACAAAGTTGGCGAGATCTATTACCCGGAACCGGGCTGGCTATCTATTCACTGATTGGCTCACGTGACTAAAAATATGAATAAATACTTTCCTAATTCTAACTTTAACCTATCCACGTGAGTCAATCATATTGCAGGGAATTAGGGTCCGGGTAATTAGGGTCCGGGTAATTAGGGTCCGGGTCTAGGGAATAGTCTGGGTCCGGATCCAGGGAATATATTCCCGCCAAGTTACATCAGTTCATGTTTTAATGGGTCAGCCTGTATATCGGTGGCGATATACATACACTAATTACCGATCAATCAGGCCAGAATTAGCCGGTATGAAAAGGTTCGATTTCGTAAAGACACGCACGAGACCAAGGAAGGGCGTCATTATCCCCGGGAAGCTGGTTACATGGTAAATCCGATTATGGTGTATTTTCTCGGACATGAAGTAGTTCAATTCTCAGACTGAAATCGGATCATGTTACACATAGGTTTGGTTGGTTGATTTGGGGTTTAAAGATCATGGCGTGCATGCTTGTACTAGTCTGGATAGCTCACTTGGAGGTATATCATGCTCCAGATAGAACATGAACACCCAAACTCAGACACAGTATACTGATTCCGAGCCGACCAGTCCTTGCTTTACCCATTTAATGCTGAGCGCCAAGCAGGGGAACAACAAGTACCATATTTTAACGTCTTTT
>JAUTBT010029097.1:0-19223 GCA_032361225.1 Lepetodrilus schrolli
AGAGTTCTACCTATAGGAGGTTGAATGTTCTGCCTATAAGAGTTCTTCCTATGGGAGGTTGAATGTTCTGCCTATAAGAGTTCTGCCTATGGGAGGTTGAATGTTCTCCCTATAAGAGTTCTGCCTATGGGAGGTTGAATGTTCTGCCTAGAAGTAGGATGAAGCTAGCTCCTCACCATGGTCTGTCTCCTCCTGCTCCTGGCAGACACACTGTCATTGGGGTTGATTGTCTTCAATGTCTGGTCAAGGATTGGGGATGATTCTGACGAGTCCTCTTCACTTTCCACATCTTCATTCTGAGGTCGTCTGTGTGCTGTCACTATCATGTGACATCCTCCGCATGCAACCTGTAATGTATCCATCGGTCCAGAGATATTTCTCAGAAATGCAAGTCTCTTCTTGGCATTAATAATGGACAAACAGAATTTTTATTTATAGAAAACACAAAGAAATGATGTTATAGCACCATAAACAATGTTTAAATTTTCTAGTACTGTAATTGATATTTCTTTGATATCTCCTTTACCAGTTTGTTTATGTTTACACCAGATGTTATTGTCAGTATGCACAACAAGTGAAGCAGAGCAGTGCCTAACATGTTTAATCTCTCCCTGCTGGATTAGGCAGACACATCTCTGGTTGCCTTCAGCATTAGACTAAAGTGCTTGAGGGGTTTAGGGACCCTAACTAGCCACAGAAACCCAATTCTTAAGTAAATCTATTGTGGAATAAAAATTAGGGTACTACGCAAATAACCCCCAAAAGGGAATTTAATTGCTACGCAAAGTTCCAAACATAAATCCTTGCTGTTTGTTAGAGGACACCGCACTTAATCTAAATCCACACCTTAAGAAAGGCCACTTAAGAAAGTTAATTTGTAGCATTTGGGGAACCATATATGGACTACTACAGCAAATGTCACAATCAGCCTGGGTTCGAATTGACCAATGTCCAAATCAGCCAGGATTCAGTGTTCTTTTACGGGCTCAATAAATTATTTCTGGGATTATGACCTTCAGTTTGTTACTATTAATAGATCCAGTGTGGAGTGCTATTTGCCTAACAGAATAGTAACATAACAAACCTTCTCCACAACAAACTGCGTAAAGCGTGTAACTCGACAAGGTTTCAACTGATTAGAAAAACTTTCTTGTCCAAGAGCAAGCTTTCCATGTCGACCATCCCCGCAGGTGTACAACTGACCTCTTTCTGAAAAATTCAAATATAACTTCACAATACGATACATTGTAGCACATACAACAGGAAATACAAAAGTATAGCACAGATACTGTAAAAGTTATCTTTTATTATTCAAAGTGTTCATGATTGTGTCAAATTTTTATGGAAACACGTATCTGCACAAATCATTAACTTTGTAATGGTAATATTATGCCAAACACTTTTTAGTCACTTCTTGTAAGATAGCACTGCCACTACACCTTTCTATCTTACTGTTTAGAATAGCACATGGCTGTTGCTCAATTTTCACATGCACATACTTTATCCTATTGTTTTGTCTTTCCGACATTGCCCCTCTTTATAAAATACCAAATAAAAACAAAATTTCACTACCTAAAATAGGATTAACCAAATAACAACAGTCAGACAATTTGTAATATAATATATAGCTTTCATCAAATGTAGATGGGCAACATCTGAAAGATAGAACAGCTGGGTGCATGACAAACTGCATCAGCACGTGCAAAGTGACACACACAAACACAACCTCTGATACGTGAATCTTGACTATTGTCACTCAATCAACACAACCATGGACTTTCAATAAAATATTTACTTAGAACATAAGAAATTCCAAAGTCAAAGTGTGTACATTCAATGTTCCTATCATCATGCATTACTGTGACAAATGATATAACTTTATGTTGGGTATGGTATATAGTTATGTGCTGTATTATCATAATTGTGAGCTCACAAAATCTCGTGCTATTTTTATTGCAGTTGCAGGTTGCAGCTTTAACAGTATCCTATCCCGCTCCCAGGTAAACCTGTTAAAATCACATACATAGAGGTCACTGGCCAAGGGTGACTATTAGGCTGTTGTTACAGTAAATTTATGACTATACTGCATGAAATTCACGTGGTGGTCTACGTATGGACCAAAAAACATTCAGTTTCTGTATCGTTTCATATAACCTCTACTAAGAAAAGCGCACTGGAATCAGTCTAGGGAGCGATAGGTTTGAGAAACCATCATCGCAGAGCAGTTTCCCCGCTTGATTTTGGTTTGAACATCTACGTGGTTTCTGTAGGTGGTTTCTGTATGGAGAGTTGCTCAAAGAAATCCCAATGTTAATCATTGGGATAATCACATTTAGTCTGCACACACACCTTCATTCAAATTTAAGACCATTTTAAGACCTTCAACAGAAAAGCTACGATATTTAAAACTTTTCAAGGCCTTGAAAATTGAATAACAAGACTTATCTGTGATTTGTTTGGACTATTCCGGGGGTGGCGATCTTGTGCGTTTACGCAGTGATAGCCATGCGAGAATGAGGGTGATTCTTTACATGGCAACACATGGCAGGGCATCATGTGGTATACTGTTGTGACCGGTACTGGCTTAACAGTGCTCACTACTAACAGTGCAAGTTGCGTTCGGGTGATTGCACCATAATATGAAATCTTGCAAGTCAAAATTTTTTGATTTCCATACAATGCAGGAAAACATAAGTTTGAATAGATGGCTATATCTAGAGGTATTGCGGGACTATTCGAGTGTGTTTCAGAAGTAAGTATTGAAATAGAAAGTCACCCTCGGTGGTAGAACTTTCGACCAGAAACTCAGCAAATTAAGGCCTCATTTCTGGTAGAAAATTCCACCATCTTGGGTGAAATATCTCATTCCCACGTAACTGCCTATGATGGATTCTCATTATCCAGCATGCAGAGGCTCCAGTTAGCATGTGCTCTCTCACCTGATACAATAGCTGTCATGTTCTCTCTCACCTGATACAATAGCTGTCATGTTCTCTCCGCATGCTATCTTAGACACCTTGAACTTCAACTTCAGTAAATGTGGTTCATCTGACTGCAGCATTTGAGTTCCTTGACCGAGCTGACCATTTGATCCTTCTCCAAATGTGTATACTTTGCCACTTTCTGGAAATAGTTGCTTCCATATTAAACTTCTATTCACAAGACAAGACCAGTAGCCTATGGATTTACTCAAGACCTCAATATCATAAAAACTACACAATGCCATTAAACTGAGCTCTTTCAAAAACATGTATGTTTAAAGAATAGTTCACAGATTAATCTGTACCCATGTAGATCCCTACTACTACCGGTATGTTTTTACTGTACATTTATCTTATACATTTCACACCAGCCAATACCGGGTAATGTATATCCGTCCCATTAAAGTATATCCGGGTATAATGTGGATTGCCTCAAACTATACCCTGGGGTAATTAGTGTTACCATGTGTACCATTTATATCTGCACGTTATTACTACTGTAATATATTATCAAAGAATCTGTTCGTTGACAGAAATTGCTGTGTGCCACCGATGTTAATCTTCATAATGTGGTTATTTTGTACTATTTCATTATAAACATATATAGATGATTATTGTAAGATCTGTATATTTTGAGAGCCTCCCAAACTATACCCCCATTTAATACTGCCAGAATATACCCCCATTGTAATATATTACTCTAAATATGTACTGTATTTCTCCTTGTATAATATGCACTTTTTTACACAAAAAAACTTACCTTTCACGCAGGGGTGCATACTATTGAAGACCACAAAATTCTAAACATTTTTTTTAAGACTTGATCAAAATCATGTGTCGGCCATCTTTAAACTCAGATCACTATCAAAAGCTGACAGGCATTTGTCTATTAAGATATTTTATATTATATATTTTTTTGTAATTAAGGATTAGAACAGCTTTCAAGATTATTTCAATTATATCACGGCTTGTCAGTTTAGGGCAGGAGGAAACCTGCAACATCCGTAGTGCTGAATGTTGCAGTAACTCTGTGAGCACTGGCTGGTACTGACAAGACCAAGGATGATAACTGCATTGCCACTCTACAGACAGCGCATCCTATCAATATCGCGTCAGAAAGCTAACTTTTGCGAACATTGATGCCAGACCCCTAGGATGTGATTTGAATCTGGAACCATTGGCTCAGAAGTCCAACGTTCTACCACTGTGCTACCACCTGCCCCTTCGAGACACTTCTGAGCCACCATAAAGCTAGGAATTCTCTGTGGGACAATTCAGCGAAAACATACCACCAGGAACATCCTGTGTAAGTTTCAGAAAACCTACCAGAACAGGCTGGTTTTGATGAACAAGGGAGTATAACAGAGTTTAAAAATTGCATTCCATATCCAAAAAGTAATTCCAATGAAGTCAGATGATCTACTACTACGCTACCAGTCATCCCCATCTGAACAGAGAAGATGATGTCCAGTGGCTAGAACTAGTACCTGTGAGAATGACTGTGTGAGAGCCTCCACATGAGACCCACTTGACTCTCTCAGGGATAGAAGACACATGCTGTGGAGTGGCATACTCAGATGGGTTGCTCCCTAGACCCAGTTTGCCACCTTCCGTTTCTCCAAAAGTGTATAACTCGCCACTTTCTACAAAACAACAAGAAAAACATATCGTTGTCTATCACCACAAAGAAGAAATGAAAAATGGCCTTATAATCTACATTAAAAAAGATTAAGATCATGTGATATAGATCACTACTTGGCACAATTGGTAAAGATGTCACGAGCTGATGTGAAATGTGATATGCTGAAACATTGTTAAATATTCAGACTGCAAGATCAAGTAGAAAAAGTATAGAACTCTGACCTGTCAGTACTGCAGTGTGGTAATAGCCGCAAGCTATACAAACAATATTCTCTTCAAATGGCAGTTCACGGGGAATAGGCACATCGGTTAGATGATCCAGACCCAACTGTCCTTCTCCACCACCACCCCATACAAACACACGACCATCCTCTGGAATCGGAAAATAGCACAGAATTAGAAAATAGTCTATGCAACATAGGTGGTGGGAGTTACCATGCATTATCCAAAATATGTGCCAATTCTAGATTGGTTGAGGTGTCCTGGAAATTTATAATGCAGTATACAATAGCTTGTCAAAATATCACGAAAACTACAACTTTTTACATGCAGACCCAGTATATTACCAATAAGGAATTTAAGATGGGGCCATTTCGGATTTCAAAATGGTGGCCCTCACATATTGATTGCAACGTTATTGGAATATATGGAAAATAGCACTAAAACTACGCAAATATCAACATGCAGACCCTGTATATTGCAAATAATGAATTTTGCACAGCAGCCATTGTATTTTAAATCTGTATTTAAAAATGTCAGTCTTTACTGGACATAATCAAAGAAGGTATACACTATCGAGTCAAAATGTCATAAAAACTACCCAAATTTTCACAAGTATACCAGATATACTGACAATATTGAAAACAAGTTAGCGACCATTTTTGTTTTCAAAATGGCAGCCGTCAGCAGAGTCATTTAATGTGTCTTCATTTCTTATATGCCTACATATATTAAAAGCTACCTATACACCGATTTTCACACTTTTTTAACAATTTGAACAATTTTGTTCCTTAGCCGCTTTACTATGCATAGTTTAATAATGAGTGACTGAAGAATGTATCTATCTGAAACAATCACTTAACTTACAATTTTCTTAAATCTAACAACCTCCTCCATATTAAATTTTAAGATTTATGACCCTCACAGAATTTCAAGTACTTTCATATTATCATCCCATGTCAGTTTCTGAATAACTCACCTGTAAGTGCAACAGAATGATCTGCTCCTGCTTGCAACATACGGTATGATGTTGCATCTAAGGTATCAATGTGCACAGGAACATGAGAATCTTGTATACCTTCCACTCCAAGCTGACCTTCCGCATTAGAACCAAAGGCAAATAGCTTACCTGATTCTGAAAAGAATATTTTTTTTATGAATAATTAAAAGTTGATAAAAATGACTCAAACACCAAATTCATATTGTATAAACCTGAAGAACTGATGATGAGTCAAGAGTGTTATCGATAAATCAGCTCATTTTCCAGGCAGGCAGTCAGTTTGTTTATTTACATCAACTGTGTGCATGTGACCTCTCACCCGTCTGACCAATGAACTAATTACAGTGTACTCTTCTAACCACATAATTAACAGACACCATTTTCAAGACATTGGATTGTTTATCACCGACAGGTAAAAGGATTTATTTTGATGGGTTTGCGTGGCTTTTACTATAAATAGAATCTCACATTTATGTTCATATATTACTGAATTTATTACATACCTGTTGCAACAATGGTATGACATCTGCCGCATGATACCAATTTCAACTTCTCAGATTTTAAACCTGGATTAGAATGCAATACAATATTCAAGTTAATAACTAAAGCATTTGATTATCAATTAGCATAAAAAGTAGAATGACAGGATAGTAGGATGATAGTAGGATAATAAGCTGAGAGAATAACAGTAGAATAACAGTAAGATAATAGCAGAATCTCGTTATCATAACAATCATTATTATTATGATACAGTCATCAAAATGTCACCACTGCAAAAAGGCACCAGTCATTTGGCACCATTCTGGCAAAAATGGAACACTGAATTGGTGAAAACGGCACCATGCCTTGGTGAAAAAAGCACCCTAGCTACATTGAAGAATAGTTCATATAATATTGCATCTTTTTTCCTATTTCATTCATCATACATTTATGTTTTTGCCAATTTTGTTTTATCAATATGATACATATTGAATTAGACTACATAAATATTGCATCATTAGACAATATTACTGAAGACAAAAATATAAATAGAAAACACAATGTATAAACGAAGAGGAGGATTCTCAGGGGAATGATGTTTATTATATCATGTTTATTATATGTCTAACTTTACACCTTTATTTCACAATGAACATCTTGACCATCAACGAATACACTAACCATCTTCAAGTACATACTTTTAATCTGGAAATTTCTCCAACTCGATTCTTGTTGACAATACAATTAGCACAACTCATTGTAAACTGATCCTGCGGGGTACATGGGTTAATGTACCATCTAGACATAACCCTAAATAGACCATCAAACCATGTTTCCAACGTACAATTCATATTTCTTTTAAAGAGGCAAGATCATACTTGCAAGTATTTTATATATTTTTTAAAAAACATTTTTTCTAAATAATAGTTAATAAACAATCTGAAGAAAAAAAATCTATCCAAATCTATTCAAACCACTGGTCTTTCCCATCAGTGCTCTGTTCTAAATATAGACTATTCGGTGAGGACCTTGGAGAGGACCACATATGCACTCAAGTCCAAGGCAGTCTAGCATAGGCCTGTGTCGAGTCTGCTTTATGGAACCATTTATCATGAGCTCAATTGTTGTTCTTACGCTGTAATTTAACCAGCTGGTAGAAAAAACACTAACAATGTGAATGCATATCTTGGTTTCTGTGAGGGGGGGTCTGTGTACATAGACACCTGAGACATCATAAATTCTGGCGCGGCTGCCCTTTGGGGGGTAGGTGTCTTTGGATAGGAAATGAATATATTTCTCAATGACTAAAAAATCTGAAAAAAATCCCACATATGCAATAATAACCCCGACCATTATTCCCTATTCAAGTATGATCTTGCCTCATTGAATTTGAGTCCATTCTTGAAGATAAAATGCCAACAAACCATTATGTTTACATATCCAAATTTTCAGTGCATTGAAGGGTGTTTTATCAAGGGAGAACTGTAATTAAAATATTCATACATGCAAAATAAATAAATTATTACTAAAAATTCTTGTTACTACTATGTATGTTTTAGATTGCAATTGTTGACGTATCAAATGTAATTGCTGGATGTAGTGTTATTTGAAACAATGTGAGTAGGAAGAAACATTATAACTACATTTGATACAACTTGGTTTGTTTGAGACTTTGTCACTCTGTAATCCCAGTTGTCCCCAGCTGCTGGAACCAAACATAAAAATACGCCCGGAATCTGAAACATAGAACAATCATTATTGTAATGCTTAAGTGGCAAGATTATCTTTGAATGCATTTTGAATGTTGTCATTTTTTAAAAATAATGTTTATACATAATATACTAAGGAAAAATAGGATGAGATGCCCATGAACCTGGGTGAAAAGATTGAGGTTTGGCGAGGAGTAAAACCCGGCATGCAGGGTTACAAAGTCCATACAGTCGAGCAAGATGTGCCTGACCGCGAGGTCCTCATCACACCCAACGCACCGAGGTTTATCCTCACCCTTTAAAATACACGAGTGGGTGAAAAAGGTATGACCAATTGGCACCTTTTTCGTGAGAATGGGTGTCTAGTTACCTGTAATTAATGAAGTGTGTTCATCTCCACATGCAACCTGAAGAACTTTGTCATTCTTTACCCAGAACTTGTTGGGCAAGTTTTCTGCGAAGTGGCTCTTCCCAAATGTAAACACAGCTCCACTTTCTGAAAGCATGTTTGCAAAAGATAGCGTGTAGGCAATTTATATACTATAGTCAGGTTCATTATAATGTTTTATAAACATATTTGTAAACCTATACATTTTTGGAAACTACATAGTATACCGGCAGAAAAGCAATGTTGTCATTTTTGCAGATGTCATTATGATGGCCATCTTGGATTTATAAAAATGGTGTCCTCATAATGGAAATTTCTCATTTTCTCAGCTAGATGACCTATTCATTATTCTAGAGGCTAAACCTAGCTTTTAACCTAGAAAAAAATGGGATAGAAGGTTTCTTGGTATCAGAAGAAGAAGAATTTCATCCTCTATAACATTCTAGTATCCAAAATCCATTTTTAAAAAAACCATCAAGAAATAACTTTGTAAACCCAAAGCCACTAATTTTTGCATATATTGCATGATATTGGAGTGTACAGCAGTTTAAGGCTTATGTGTCTGTCATAAGTCATATAGTAGCATGTCCTGGCCAGAATTAAAATGTACATATTCCTACAATGTTTCAGTGGATTTACCTCTTTGTTATGTTAGTAATCCAAAACAACTTGGTTTACATCCCAGAGTTGCTCTTAAAAAACATACTAAATAAAGGTACGAGAACATTTTTCCGAATATCGGTAAAATATCCACCAAATATATGATATTTAGGAACTTGGATATTGTAATTGAATATTACAGTAGTTATGTTGAGAAGTTTCTGTAATATCATTATTACCTTAATTTAATATACGATAACCTTTCTTAAATATTTGCCTTTGCTTGCCTTGACATTACCATACATCAATACTGTACTGAAATTAATTAAAATGTTTCCCGATATTACTATAATTTATTGTTATAATTAGGTATATTTAATGACACTGTCCAATGTAATATTGTTATATTTTAATTATATATATATAAATAACTACGATAACAAAATACCAACTACTAAACTTGTACATGAGTTGTCTGCCCCTGAATACACCCCCACATGTGATCAAAAGCATATTTTGCTTGCATTCCATGGTTAATTTGAATGCTTGTCCTTGTTAATATTATCTAGGAACACAAATACATCTACATCTAAAAAAACAAAACAAATAAAGGGTGCCATCCATCTATATTTGTTTTTAACTGAAGACAAATCTTAAAAAGACAGGAAATTGATGAAAGACAGCTCAAATTCGGCCCACCAACTCGGTGGCGGCTCATCTAAGTTCCATCTGAAGGGACCATTCAGTTTTTCTTCTCTTTGCCCTATGTGTAATTAGCCACAGCGCGTAAAACAAGGGTCCCCTCGCACGTTTTCAGTGTTCCATGTTGCGGACATTACATTCAGAGACAGAAATTTGACTCTTGTTAAATTTTTACAAAGCTACCTATGCTGCTCAAACTTTTGCACTGAATACCTTAGGTGACCTCTTATATTTAGTCCAAAAGATTTTTCATTTCCTCTTACTACTCTTGAGTAATAAACTTAAGAAGTGCATTGCAGACACTACAGCAAAAAACAACCACACGTCTTAGTCATCTCACTAAAATCTAATTTCCTGTTGAGAATCTCACCCAAGTGTCTTGGAATATATAATATATCAACACGAATCGTGAAAGTTATTAAATCCAAGGCTATCACCAAATATCAATTTAAAGTCACTATGTACACATGCGCCAACACCGGCGTAGGATACGATGGATAAAACAAGTTTGAAAGGTGCTGGTAAATTATTCCAATAAGGTACGTAAAAGATGATTACGCATGCAAAACAAAGTGATGCCTATCTACGGAGGTGCATTTTGATTTATGACATGTGCTTTTCGAGGAGAATTTTGAGATTTGGTGTGGTAGATCTACATTAGACTGTATACATATGCTATGCATTGATGCCTTATTATATTTAGCCATTGTACTTATTATTTATACCTGTGTTTCATGGTGTGTCAGTATTATCCGATAGTTCGTTGACGAATGGTCTTCATACCCACTGTTTGGGCCTGTTGTGAAGTGAGTACAGCGAAGCATTATTATCACTACCCGGCCATAAACAGGGCCAAACCCACTGTCAGGTATATCAGCAAATACTAGTACAACCCATCCCACAACCCCAGTGACCCGTGTTGGACTTGTGAATCCCCCAATATACATCCGTTACACTAACAAAATTCATTTGATGCCAATTTGCGGTAAACAATAGATATTCTATACTCTACCTGGAATTTCCGAGCCATCGGTCGCCGCCATGTTGGTAACTAAACAACTTTGTAAAGTACCCGTATGAAGATTTCTATTTCCGTATACTTTATAACACGTGCTTTTGTTTACATCGGTCCGCGCGTCTCTCAGACGATTTAGAACCTTGTAGTACGAGGCAAGTCAAATCTTAGGGATCCGCTTCAAGGGTATGTCAATAGCATGAAACACTGTTGTTGCTACTTGAGAATCTCAATAGCTAAAGCTATTGTAGTGATAAAGGTGTTTCGTGCAAGATCTACACGCACTCAATATCGGTGGTTTCTTGCCGCACAAGGTCACGCTATTCGGCACTTAGTCCGGAGGGTCATTTTTAGCCGATTCGTGCACTTTGTGATACAAGCATGACATTTGGCATACTGTTACTATACCCCATAGGGATTCATTTAAAAACGGGGCCCCAGCTGGATTTGACATCTGTAAAAATGAGATAAGAGATGTGGAATTGGTACCAAAATGGAGTTTATGCATTGTGCACATCATAGTAATTTAATTTGTATATTAATTTTCAATTAGATTCAGAATTTTGAGTTTTTATGCACTGAATATGCACTAAATGTGCATAACGTATATCTCTGCAGTCCCGCTCACGACTGTAGTCGATATACATCTCTCTATCAGAACAGTCCATCAGCATCCCTGCTCACCGTTTTTGCAATGTATATGTATAATGTGCATGTCTGGATGAAACGTCAGCATCCCCCTTACACTGGTGAAGTTTCTATGCAATGGATGTACACAACCAGCTGATAACATACATATCTGGCCAGAACAATCTGCATCCCTGCTCATACTTATCGAGTTTCTATGCAATAGATGTCCATAGCATACCTTGCTGGTCAGAACAGTCAGCATCCCTCCTCAAACTGGTGGAGTTTCTATGCAATCTATAAAACGCACTTTTCTGATCAGAAATTTCAGTATCCCCACTCAGGCTGGTCAGTTTTCTATTAATGTATCCAAGTCTGTAATGTGATGTATATACAGTACATGTGGTCAAGATATGTACATGTATATCTACAGGTGCATAATATATGGTCTGAAGAGTTAGCATCCCCGCTCAGATTAGTCGATTTTATATGTAATGTGTGCGTGTAACAGTAGCATCCCCGCTCAAACGGGTCAATATATAGCGTACATGTCTGCACAGATCAATCAAAAATTCCTATCAAACTGGTCTCAATATAATGTTCAAAGTACATTTCTTTTGTGAATATTAAATTACATAGTCAGCATATATTTGTCTAAAGAAAGCACTTGTAGGTAGATAAATATACACTTGCATTCAATATATTTGTAGGTGAATACAAAGAAAATGTTGAAAATATGATTGTTTGTAACATTACTCCCTTAATATAATGGGCCAATTGGCAAGGGTTGTAAAATATTGTACCAAGGTATGGCTGTTGTGATACTGCCCGGCTCGTCCCAGTTATTAACGTCCATACACCCACGGTGGGAACACAGTGCATCCAACTTGTCAAAACCAGTCAACATAACCGTTATTTTTTTACAAACTTGATAAAAACAATCCCCCAAAATGCTGTACGTTTGTTGGACTAGTAATGCATAAATTTGCATTCGGTTATTAAAAGTAACCCAATTCTAAATTTCATCATTTTCGTTCACACAAGAGAGCATCCTGGTTCCCGGTCACATGGGCTACCGCTATGCTGCACACCGACCCTGGCAATGGCTGTCGAATGGTGGCTTGTGATGCAGTTCAAATATGGCGACAATGAGTCTGATTTTGGCAAAATGCTGTGGAAGACAAGCCGTGAAAATCAACAACTCGTATGGCTGGGATGCACCAGCAATATTGACCTAACTGCACATTGCTGATGCATACGCCTTCCTATCATACAGGTGTAGTGAAATAAATGCATGATCTGCATAAGTAGGTCCATATTTTGAAAATTATACAACATATACTACATTTATAGTGCATGGTGCAAAATCACTGAAATAGACATACACTGAACACAGGAAAACGATTTGTAAACTTGTATGAACCGCTTCGTGGATTAATATAATTTGCACACCGTTTTTTTTTCCGTTCACAAAATATTGCAGTCAATCCTTAAATAGAATCACAATACTGTCGATATGTTACATACAAACCTACTTGTGGATATACAGTAGTTATGATTAATTACATGCCAGTAGATAGGCTACTTGTGTGTCCAAAATATTGTTTCTCCGGAAATGTCTGACTGGATCATGAGGATGGAGTCATTATCTTCAATATATTTTGCAGTTGAATTCCAGTTAGTTAGCAAATAGCATATTGTGCATTGGAAATAATTTAACACTTTTGTCCATGTCAAATTTGATACACAATTCACTTGAGTATATGCATATGTAGTTGTCCAAATCAGTCGCAAATGGGTGAAAGATTCCCGCAGCGACATTAAACTCCATAATCATTCACTCACTGCAGTGTATTAGCTATCGGCAAAGAGTGTGCACAACCGGCAAGTGTAAAATCACCCATAAGTGTAAAAATAATACCCGCAAGTGTAAAAGGCATTCTTAACCGAAAATCTAAAAAATATTCGCCTCTCCTGGATTGATTAAATGTTACTTAGTTCCATTGGGGGAGGACACATCCAAGACTTGCATCAATCCACTCCCCCCAATTTATGTAAGAATTTCGCCTCAAAATTGTATTTGTAGGCAATTTTAGTTGTGTAATACATTTATTAAGAGCACTGCAATACTCATATTTCGGGAACTCACCAACAATAGTCCTCAAAAATGATTACACAAACTTCAACTCCTCGGTCAACATACATTATGCGAGATGACATAAACATGCACCTTCTCACCAAAATTGTAAAATATTATTTAAATTTGGCAGTCTAGCCACTGGACAATTCACATTTTTAGTGAAACTCGCCGCAGGACCATGTATACATCATTTCTCATAATGTATGATGGCCAGGGAGCTGAAATTTGTGGAATTTGTCAGTTTGCTCCCATAGCCTTCATAGGATTATGGCCAATGATGAGAGTATAGCGAAGCATTATTGCTACCCAGCCATACACAGGGCCAAGATTTCATGCTGAAGCTCAAATTTTATATGGGGATTTGTAAACACAATGCAATCGGAATATTCCGAAAAGGTTCATAACCTCAGGGCTCCTGGTCTTAATGGATGACCTCATACTAGTAGAAACTCACTTATCGGGGGAATATATTTTGAATAAATAAATGACCCGGTATACAGTATATACAAAGAATATTGTCATCATTTATCATGGACACGATATGCACATATTATTTGCATATTTAATTTATTTCGTATTTTACAGTCAATGATACAATGCAGCATAATGTTCATATCTGAAGATTTTACAGTACATCATCTAGTATAACATAGTATAATTCAGAGCCACTTTCAAAATTAGTATACTCATATCATAGCTTGTCAGTTTATAGCAGGAATAAAACTGCAGCACCTGTAGAGCTGGTACTAACAAACAAAAGATGATAACTGTATTGCCACAGTACGGATTTTAGAAGAAATTGGAATTTAGAGCCGCTTTTAAGATTCTTTCACCTATATCACGGCAGGAGGAAATCCAGAACATCCATAGAGCTAAATGTTGCAATAAACCTGACAGCATTGGCTGGTACTAATGGATCAAGGATGATAATTGCATTGCCATGGAAAGGCAATGCATTTTATCACGATCGTGTCGGAAAGTTCAAACTTTCATCAACATTAATGCCGGGCCCCGATGATGGAAAAGTTGAAATTTACCCATGGGTGGGTTATAACTTGGGATATGTGGCTTTTAACTATGATGATCTGACTATGATGATCTGCCAATGTGCTGTCATCTGTCCCTCATGAATGATGCCAAAACCATAATTAAGATAGAATAACAATTCTATTCCATAGTGTTAATCAGTCTTCTTCTTTCTCCAGACACCTACTTATCAGCATTTTCTGAAGAAGAAAAAAAGAGAAATGGTTTAGCATAGTTATTGAGAAATTGTATGAAGGAGAAAATTATTTCTCCTTATTTGCTATTTCTATGAGATACTTACTTTTAATACACACTCGGATGACTTCGACTCTCCTATGAAGGAGGGAGGCCGGAGAGACAATGAGTGTAGACTCTTAAACCCCTTAAGAGGCCAGAGAGTTGAGTAGACCTACTATGCACACCCCCAGGACAATTTTTCATGGGTACCAAATTGTTTAGTAGAGTCCACTCTACCAGAAAAATCATGTTCCCACAAAAAAAGGTTCATTTGAAAGTGGTCAAATGGAGCTGTTTCCATGGTAACATACGAAAAATTAGGGTCCAGCATGTAAAACAGTTAATTGACTATATCTCACTCACAGTTTGAGATAGTGATGTAGAATTGGTACCAGAATGGAGCTTATGCAGTGTGTATATTTATTTTATTTGAATATTAATTAATTTTTAATTAAATAAAAGATTTTGCGAAAATATTCTTAATTAACCACTTTCGAATGCTGTGGAAACCACAAAAGTGGTATAATTCAAGTAAAACAATACACCAATGTGTTCTACAATCAAAGAAAATTATTGTAATATCAAATTTATTACTTTAAAATATGTGTAAAATGGCAATAGAGGCATTTCCATGGCAACAGATACAAAATACAGACTGGCGTGGGAAAATTGACTATATTTCAATAAGTTTTGGAGGTAGAGACATGGAATTTGTACCAAAATGGAACTTATTCATAGTGCAGTACTATATGATATGATATGTCTGAAATAGAAACTATTTTATTTTAATTTGTATTATTTATTATATAAATGCGGATTTTTTTTAACATTTCCATAACATGTCGAATTTAAAACTCTATGGAATAACAAAATAATTAAATTATTACTTTAAAATACGTGTAAAATGGCACTAGATGCGTTTCCATGGCAACATATACAAAATAGAGACTGGAGTGGGAAAACAGTAAATTGACCACATCTCGCTCAGTTTTGGAGGTAGAAACATGAAACTTGTACCAAAATGGAGCTTATCCACAGCGCATTACAGTACGATATGATTTTAATTTTTTTTATTTTATATAAATGCGGAATTTAGGCTGGGCAGGCTGTAGGTGGGTACTGTAGGCTGGGCAGGCTGTAGGTGGGTACTGTAGGCTGGGCATACTGTAGGTGGGTACTGTAGACTGGGCAGGCTGTAGGTGGGTACTTTAGGCTGGGCAGGCTGTAGGTGGGTACTGTAGGCTGGGCAGGCTGTAGGTGGGTACTGTAGACTGGGCAGGCTGTAGGTGGGTACTGTAGGCTGGGCAGGCTGTAGTTGGGTACTGTAACGCTCTATTTGTCTGTCCACATGCAGCACCTAGGCATGACCTATCTGTGTGGTGTGGAACTGGTAGAAACTTCTCCTAAACGTGTCTTCTGGGAACTCGCTATGAATGAAGGAGTCATGTTCAAAAATACTGGTATGAACTTAAACGGGATCCTAACCCTAAGTCCCTATCTGCACCAACCACAAACATCATACATACAGCAAGTTAGAAACTGTGTCCTACTTTCACCATCTAATCTCATCTTTCTGGTCTTAATTATTCATCCTTTGTTGTGCTTTGAGCATGCTGTTGTGTGGGCACTTGTGACTAATATAGTGTGATATTTGCTATCCCAGTTTTTGTTATTGGTCATATCTAATAAATAAAATGTAAATTTGCAAGAATCTGCACTTTCAGACATGATATGCCACCCAAACCTATCAAAATAATTCCATTAATTTGCCTGTCGATAAACAAACGATTGTTTCAAAATGGTGCCTATTCATGGGGATTCCCCTCTATGTTAGTTACATGTTTAGAAGAGTACGCTGTGATTGGTCCTCAGTGAGATGGGGTTGAGAGGTTACATACTCCTGCTTACCTAGCGTTCTATGTAAATAAACAAACTGACTGCCCTGAAAATGGGCTGATGTATAAATAACAGCTCATTTGGAAGGAAACAAATCACTGTATGTGGTATAGAATCAACCGTTAGTTAGGTTTATACAATATTAATTTACGTTTATACAATATTAATTTGGTGTTTAAGTCCCTTTAAATACCATTATCACATAGAATAGCCCTGAGAGAACAATAACCGGAGTGTGATAAAAATAGAACTACTTTTTAAGGTACGGGGCTTAGTGTGACTTTAACATTATGTGGAATTTCCTGGAATGAACAGAAAATACTCGTAGTGACGTCAAAGTATAAATCTATATGTATTCTGTTTTCAAGTGATTGTAGTTAATGATACCTATACTTCCTACATTCCAAGGAACTTGTGGCCGATTTAGTGTGAATGTACTTATACCTGTTGTTATTATTGGTCATATGTAATATAGAGCTATATTTACAAGAATCTACGCTTTCAGGCATGAAATGCCACGCAACCCCATCGAAATAAATGATTATATTACACCTCGAAGATATTTGTCGCCATATATACTCCCAATGTTAACTTACCGGTCAATAAATTACTTTATCCAAAGTGTGCGACGATTCTAGCGATTTGATTGGTTGAGAGATGTCCTGGAAAAACTTGTACACCCTGGTTCGGCCGTAGTTAAAAGTTGTGACCTCATGATCACTGTGACGTCATGGCGACCACCCTCGACTCGCACGTTAGAAAGACACTGCATGGATATTCGCAAGTTCGCTTTCTTAAAAGTTTGTAGACCTATTACGATTTTGGATAAATTTGTTACCAGTGTGATTTCTGTGGCATACAGGTTTTCACAAACCGAAATTTCTTGTACACCACTTGACCTTTGGTCTTGGGGTATATGAGAAATTTCGGTTTTAAAAACAAGTACACCCCGGAAATCATGCTGGTAGCAAATATTACAGACAGGTACTAAGGTGTTAAGGCTGACTGAGTATATGGATTTGATTGTAGTCATGTGATGCTGAGACAACAATGATGTCATCAGTACATTGTGACATCATGTTCCCTTCATGTGTGATGCTATAGACAGGTGATGTCACAATACAAAGATCATCATCGCTGATAACATTACAATTAGATCTCTTTTGTTACTCAATCTCCACGTTGTCATAGTTACGTTCCGCAAATATAGCTCTTTGCAAATTATTTCATTGGGTGACAATGTGATGTTTTGTAAATAAAATAATAATAATAATAATAATAATAATAATAATAATAATAATAAAGTGTACATCATCATTCCGGTGCTCATTGTCTGCTGGGTGAACAGAGCTATTTTTTTTTATATTAGCCACTTGCCTAAGGTGACACCACAAGTTGTTCAGCCTGCATTAAACACTGACTGAATGAATATATGAACAATTTAATTAATAATTAAGTTTACCCATTTCTTCAACTGAACTGCTTTCCCCACACAGAATACATTATCAACATTTAAACAAAATAAGAATACATGCTTTCTATAAAACACCTGTAGTTTTAGTTGACCGCCTTGCAGCTCTCACTCAAGTATTTAATCCTGCCCTGTGGGTGGTATACTCCTGACCTCTCATGACCCCTCTCTAGTGAAACAAGAGGTGTTTTATTGGTAATTTCATTACTTGAGTGTCACCCTAGGGTTGATCGAATCAGTTCCATTCCTGACACATTTCCCTGGCTGCATGACACATTTCCCTGGCTGCATGACACATTTACCTGGCTGTGTGACACATTTCCCTGGCTGCATGACACATTTACCTGGCTGTGTGACACATTTGTGAAACATTTCCCTGGCTGCGTGACACATTTCCCTGGCTGTATGAAACATTTCCCTGGCTGCATGACACATTTCCCTGGCTGCATGACACATTTCCCTGTATGACACATTTCCCTGGCTGCATGACACATTTCCCTGGCTGTATGACACATTTCCCTGGCTGCATGACACATTTCCCTGGCTGCATGACACATTTCACACATTTCCCTGGCTGCATGACACATTTCACACATTTCCCTGGCTGTATGACACATTTCCCTGGCTGCATGACACATTTCCCTGGCTGTGTGACACATTTCCATGGCTGTGTGACACATTTCCATGGCTGTGTGACACAGTCATTGCTGCACAACACAGTCCCATTCCTAGCATAGTTACATTCCTGAGTGTCACACAGTACCATTCCTGAGTGACACACAGTTCCTTTCCTGAGTGACATAGTACCATTACTGAGTGACACATTTTGTGTCATTCAATGTACAATCTATCATATTCAGTGTACAACCCCATTAATGCTAAGTATTTCACTTTGAATCCACCAAGTTATGAGCATCGATGCTAGAACACCCCAAATGTATGAATAATATAATAATAATAATAATAATAATAGCTATTTATTTTGTCCAAGATCCACCCCTAAAGGCTCAAACTAGTCAATGTACTGCATTATTACCCCCAGTCAATGTACTACATTATTACCCCCAGTCAATGTACTACATTATTACCCC
>JAUTBT010029108.1:0-19222 GCA_032361225.1 Lepetodrilus schrolli
AGAGAGAGAGAGAGTGATTATGGAGTTTAACGTCGCTGCGGGAATCTTTCACCCATTTGCGACAACCTTGATATGAGGAGCGTCCCCTGAACAATATGGTACCACTCTTGGAGGTTCTGGGATGCGGCGGAAGTACATGGTGGGCCCTCAATCTATCTTGCAAGCAAAAATATAACGAAAAACTACTTTTATTGGCGGCATTTTGAAAATCAATATTGCTGCTTACATTATTTGAGCCACTGGAGTCTTACAAGCTGATATGTGAAAAGGGCACTTTCGTTTAAACGCCTTGAAAAACGTTGGAACTGCACAGTGCAACCCAACTTTCTTCTTGGTAACATGTAAAATATCAATGATGGGGGTCCCCTGAACGAAATGATACCTCTCTTAGAGGTTCTGGGGTGGTGCTGTGGTGCATGGTGGGCATTAAATATGACGATAAACGACTTTTATTGGCGGCCATTTTGAAAATATTTGAGCCACTTGATGTATAACTAACTATTCCTAATGGTAGGCGGCCATATTGTAAAACGGCGGAAATTCACAGTGCATCCCAACATTTTTCTTGGTAACATTGTCAATTCCATATAGCGATACTATACATGCTGTTAGCTCTTATATTAAATCTCCACGCTAAGCAAAATGGAATAATGATACTAATAACAAACTACATCACTTTCAACCCTTGATTGGTTTAACCCCTTTATCTGGAGTATATTTTCGTCAGGCCCCTCCCAGCACATGAACTAATAGTGAATATGCTGTTAATGTGAATGTATGAAAAGAAATCGATCGTATTCATATGCAATTCTCTGAATATAGTAGATCCAAATGAAGATAGCAGGTAATATATTTATAGGTGCTTAATCAACTGTGAGATGAAAAAGGCAGTGACTTCAGAACTCTCGGTTGAGTCTCTTTGCGTGTCATGTTCTCTGCGGGAAAAGCAACACGCTGTTTACAAATGGTCCTTGAAACAACAACTGAAGGAAGGACAACAGTTCCTCGAAGTGCCGAACTACAAGGATTTGTTCAAGGACACGGGTAGGCAGACCTAATAACCATTGCTACCAGTCTGTAGGGACTTATTAGATTTCTATAAATATTGTCACTGGTTTGATATATATGTTTTCAGGGTGCGAGGTAATTAGCATTGGGTTCTAGTATGTTCCATACACGAGATTCAGACAAAGTCATTTTCAAGATTTAAGGGTCATTTTGAATGTGTCTGGGGTCATTTTGAGGTTAGTGGATAGTCCAAGGTTGCATACTGAAAATTGGACGTAGTTAGATATTGATAATAATATTCGTCCATAAAACTACCTTGTTAGCTATCGGCTCACCTCGGATTATTTCCACTTTGCTCCAATATATACCTTCGGCACTCGCAGGAGCAGTAATCTTACCCAGATTCCGGCATAATGCTGATTAGGCCGCCAGCCTCATCACTCATCGAAATACGCGGAGGTCCTATTTCACCCTCTTTAGTAAACAATGACATTTTATGATTTCAAAGTAATAAATTACAGGTAAGAATTAATTTAAAAACAAGTATATGTAATCAGTAACCAAAATATAGTCATGGTTGTCTTAGTACCAACTATTATCTAATCAAGACATGCAGTAATCTAATCAGTTATTGGAAATATGGAAAATAATTCCCACATTATCCAATTAGACCATCTATAGTATCACGTGACTATCACGCAGCGACCATGGTGTTGCCGAGAGGACTGTGTTAGTCAAGAGCATTGTTAGTAGATGGTAGCAATGGTGGTACGCGAACATTGCATTTACAGAATGAATACACCATCACGTTCTCCTCACTGAACGCATGTTGTTGTTATTTTAGTTAGACATCGTTATTTGATTCCCTGGAAAATACAAATTATGTTTTATTATATTTCGCCGACCAATCTATTTAAAATTATAATAATAAATGGTGAAGGATCAAGCCTTATTAACCAACATGAATAAGGGGATATTTGGTTCCTGGTATATTATGTTACACAAATCTAATTTATAACAATTACACTGTACTAACATTGACAAGCAGTAGCCTTTGAACATAATTGTGGATTCAAATCTGAATAATTAATGTGAACTGGTGTTTGAAACAATTAAATTGTCTAATTATGAATATTTCCAATTATTACTATTTTCATTATGCTTACATTTATGATGTGTTGGAGGGCAGGTGGTAGCGCAGTGATAGAACGTTGGACTTCCGAGCCAAAGGTTCCAGGTTCAAACCCCGCCCCGGGGGCCCGGCATCAATGTTCCCGAAAGTTACCTTTCTGAGGCGATATTGATAGGATGCGCAGTTATCATCCTTGGTGTGATTGTCTATCTCACGATACTATTACTTGCATTAGTATGAAAATTGAATTATTTAATGTTAGATCACCAAATCAATGCGCATATTTGTTCCTAACTAAGAACTATTCAAATAAGGAAAACAATATAAAGCTATTAAATCCGTGGTATTCAGGTACGAACCCCGTCTCAGTAGTAATGAAGAAAAACACTATGACCCCAGGGGTTCTCTACCGTCTGTGCTTAGAGGTCACGGCTCCCGGAAAGAAAGACAAAGGAGGTAGCTCCCTTGATCTCCTTGCCAATATTCCACCACGCGGAGGCAGCTGTGCAGTAGAACCAAAAGAAGGTAAGCAGACCACGGATAGAAATACATAGCATCAACATAATACAATTCATCGCTATATACTTAATACCAAAAGAAAGTTTGCGGTCGCGTAATAAAAACTTATGGGAATTTATTGGGAAGAGTATTCAGAGGTTAATGTGATCATTCGAATTAATGGTGTCACGTGCTGAGATTTCGCAACTTTCCACGGGTACTATTAAACCAAGTGGAATATTAGGCTATACCGTGGGTTAAACATGCTTACTTCCAGGCTATGCAATGGAGACCGAATTCATGGTGACGTGTAGGGGCTGGAAGGACGAGGGGTATCGTCTGACTCGCGGTGATAGCCAGGATCAGGAAGAACCCAAGGAATACACTTTCGCCCTACGGAAAGACGAATTCTACTACATCATATTTGATAAGAGTACGTTAGTTGTTGCTATTAGTGTTGTCATTATTACTAGTTGTGTTGATGGCAGACTTGTGTTTTTTCTATGTGTGATCACGCATGATTGCGTTCGTGTAAATAGAGAGCTTTATAATTCCTACGTATTATGCCATATCATTTTGTTGATCACGTGATATTTGACAGGCTTGCCCACGTTGGAGTGTAAGTTAGAATGTGCGCGTGAATAATATCATGTGATTAACAAAACTCTGTGTAGAAGGGCGGCTAAGATAAAAAAATATATATAATAATTTGTTCGAATTGTCATGAAAACATGAAATTTCGTGTATATGTAGCTTTTCATATATGTAGACATATAAGTAATGAAGACTCTGATGGCGGCCGCCGTTCTGAAATCCAAAATGGTCACTATCTCATATTCATTATTGGACATATATCTGATCTACATGTGTATATTTGGGTAGTTTTTATGACATTTCGACAAGATAGTGTATACTTTGCTTGATTATTTCCAGTAAAGACCGTCATTTTGAAAACAAAATACCCGCCATCCAAAGTTCGTTAAGCTACCTATACACAAAATGTCATGCTTTTATGACAATTTGAACAATTTGTCCCTTACCCACTATTCTAATTTTACGTGATTTTACGCAGGAGTTCTCGCGTTTGACGTTGAACGTGGGTAAACTAACGGTCTCTAATGTCATAGTAACATATTGCATGTGAGTGCTGGGATTAATAACAGATTTGACAGACGGTATCCCTTCCTTGAGGCAAGCGTTAGTGGCCATGGCTTTCTTCCTATGTTCTAGCTGGTGCGGTATCCCCTAAAATGAAAATGCCGATGGCACCACACAATAACGACACTGCCTATACTATAGAGGTGAAGGTCATCGACGTCATGAAGGACTTCACACTCGTCAGTCTCCCGATCATCGTGAGTAGATGCTTCAGCGTATGCAGTAGTCACTGTATTACATAGATATGTCAATTCGTTTAGGCAGTTCAATATGTATTATCTATATATATCGCTTTATACGCCTGCTTTGAGACATTCTTTCTGGAAATGTTAAACAACACGGTGTAATGTGTGTTTATGTGGTCATTCAAGTGTAGGCCACGGCTATTTGGAACTACGTCTTATACAGCTTCATTAAAACAATACATTGGGGGCATACTCATCAAATAAGAAGAGCACGACGAAAAAAAACCACCCCCGCACGCACACGCACACACACACACACACACACACACACACACACACACACACACACTATAATGTGTTATGAAATTCTATTTTAAGCTTCACCCCCCCAAACAATTGACAAACCTGGTGGACTTAGCGAACCTGAATAAAGACAGGGAAGGGGGAGATATGTTTGGAGGACTCGACTTTTTTCCTATGGACATAACAAATAGCCTGGACGGTATCAGTGACATCACAATGGGTGACATGGACCTTGGCCTGGGCGACGACATCGAAGATCTGAATCTAGGTGGCTTGAATGATGCTTTGAGTGAACTTGAAGGGTTGGATACTGGTGACTGGATCGTTGCAGCAGCGAGGGATATCAACGCGAGCGGCACTCACGAAACCACAGACATGGGTAATGAAGGACAATTGAATGGGGCCAGTACTCATACAGGAATTAACAAAGGTGACGGTCTTCCTGGACTTATCGAAGATAAAAAGTTACATAGGGTTAAACAAGGTGACTGGCGACGAACTAGTCGTGGTGGTCGACATAATATTGACGTATTAATACAAAGTAATGAGCAGCACATTGGCGGTAGCCGCCATGACAGTGGACAGCACTCTGATAACGGCGCACCAGGTATTGGCAAACATGGTAACAAGCAAAGCATTAGAGGTGTTGGACAACAGGATGATAGTAACTTGGGTGACTTGAATCGAGGACATGGTAATGACGTGGTAACGAACGGAGAAGAAGCTGGTCGAAGTTCTGGTCCGGATACGAGGCATGAGCATAGTCAGTCCTTGCAAGGTTCTAATCACAACACGGGAGGTGGCACTGGTCAAAACAAGGGACATGACATTGGGTTGAATCTAGATGGTGCAGGTCAAAGTACCAAGAAGGTAGACGGCGGAGAAGCGACTGGTGAACGTGAACCAAGGCCAGGCAATAACTGGCAAGAAATAGCTAACTCAGGAGGAAGTAGAGAGAACTCGGGTGACCGTACTAACCAAGCAGGCAAGCAGACAACGAGAGGTTCAAATCCTCCTGACCTGGGTAAGGGAGATGGACACATTGGAGCTAGTGACACAGAACTTAAGTCCAGGACACAGGACACCGGCTCTGTACCTAGAGATCAGTACAGACAGGATCACGAAACAATGAAAGGTTCCAGTGATGGAGACAATAAACATACGCCAAGTGATCCGTACTGGAGCCGTACTGGACAAATCCCTGCTTCTGCTAGCCGAGCATCAAAACGGGAACGTGTACTTAAAGGTACGTCCTGCCAATATTCTTAACAGGTATAATTAGTACGACATTTGAACCAGACGGTTACGATATTCCCTCTTGTAGTTCATACATGTACTGATTCCTTGACGATATTCTTCTAATGAGAATGTTCATTCAATCTTAAACATCAAATGTACAAACGCTCCTATACTACGATTTACGTGCCAGTATCAATGCAAGCAATACAGATGAATTTCTAACAGCTCTAGTATCCAAATATCTGGGAGGTTTTCTCTGCTGTTATTTTCTCATGCTTTGTTGTGTTAAATAACACATTGATTTAATCCTTCTTTGCAGCATAATTTAAAACAAAATCATATGAATATATTTAATTTCATTAATGCCTATGTATAAGTTCGACAAGAACTGCGCAAGTTAAAGAAGGAAGACCGTGCAGCAATTGTTGTGGCCGCCATTATTCACAGAGGCAAGAAGTATATAATGGAGAGCAAGTCGCGCGGAAACCTGCTAAAGACTGTCCATGTTGTGTCGACTCTCGCATCGGTCATGCATCGCATAGTAAGGAAAGTCATTCAATAACGAGACTGAATTACGATGGTTCTAAACCGTGATAAGACAAATCGTTTTATTTCCCTGAAATATGTAAATATAATGTAAAATAAACATTACTTATTAACATATAATCTATCTTTATTAGGAGATATACATTCCAATTGAAAATAATCGAACTTATCTCTCATTGTCAGTGTGCGCGTATATATCAACTAGTGTACAGTCATAGTTTTAACTACGTGTACAGAATTGATTGTATGCTTCTACTTCCAGCCTGTGCCTGGTTCCACTACGCTAGTAACAAAGACGATGAAGGATGGCCAGTCAGATAACAAATGGGGAGAACTCTATACCGACTACAGGAAGCCAAAAAACACCTTTGCCAAACGTCTTATCGCACATGTCAGTACATACAAGTGTAGGCGTTTCATAGCAATTTCAATACGTACAATCTTCTATGCATCTCATTGCATATGTAGTACATGCAATCGTGTAGGCGGATTTTCACCAATGTGCGTACCATCGTGGATGCGTCTTATGTCAGTAAAATCGTGTACAGGCGTCTCATCGGCTATTTCAGTCGAAATAATCATGTATTATAGGTTTCCCACCATGCACCCAGTTCAGGACTATACAATCGTGTAGGCGGCTCATCGGCTATAATACAATCATGTAGGCGGCTCATCGTCTATAATACATTCGTGTAGCCGGTTCATCGTCTATAATACAATCATGTAGGCGGCTCATCGTCTATTATACAATCGTGTAGCCGGATAATGGTCTGTAATACAATTGTGTAGGCGGCTCATCGTCTATCATACAACCGTGTAGGCGGCTCATCGTCTATAATACAATCGTGTAGCCGGCTCATCGTCTATAACATAATCATGTAGGCGGCTCATTGTTTATAATACAATCGTGTAGGTTGCCAATCTTCTATAATACAATCTTGTAGGCTGCTCATCGTCTATAATACAATCGTGTAGGTTGCCCATCGTCTATAATACAATCGAGTAGCCGGCTCATCGTCTATAATACAATCGTGTAGCCGGCTCATCGTCTGTAATGCAATCGTGTAGGCGACTCGTCGTCTATTATACAATCGTGTAGGCGGCTCATCGGCTATAATACAATCGTGTAGGCGGCTCATTGTCTATAATACAATCGTGTAGGTTGCCCATCTTCTATAATACAATCATGTAGGCTGCTCATCGTCTATACTACAATCGTGTAGGTTGCCCATCTTCTATAATACAATCGTGTAGCCGGCTCATCGTCTATAATACAATGGTGTAGGTTGCCCATCTTCTATAATACAATGGTGTAGGTTGCCCATCTTCTATAATACAATCGTGTAGCCGGCTCATCGTCTATAATACAATCGTGTAGGCGGATCATTGTCTATAATACAATCGTGTAGGCGGCTCATCTTCTGTAATACAATCGTTTAAGGTTCCCATTGTCCATATCAGTACATACAATGACAATCGTGTAGGCGTCCTATCGCCAGTCAGTCCCTACACTCGTGTAGGCGTCTCAATGATTATTGCTTTTCCTATGATCGTGTGTAGCCGGAAGATGATGATCATGTCCTTTATTGGTTGTTTTCCTCCTGACATGTTTGATCAGTCTGCCAGTCATATAGATTTCACGTTATCCTTACTGACATCGTATATAATATATGATAAGAATGTTTGTTTTTTATCCTGTTCAATAAAAGCATTTTAAGAATCCGTGCTAATTGCATTACTGAATGCTCGTTATTTCCTTAAATTGATTTTCGGAGACACTGTGACGCCATCTTACAGTAATCTCACCTCAAGATCAATGGTTGGTAGACGACGGTAACATTGTAATGGGTTTTTAATAGATCCTTCGTGAACATGAATGTTGTTGTGTGTTTAGTTGTTTTATTTATTTTATTTTGTTTATTGGGGGTGTCCATTGGAATCACTATCACAAATTCAAAACTGTTCTAATAGGACTTACTCATAAATTGTGATATACTTTCCTGAGAAGGATAATATTTTTTATAAGTTGTCATTCTTTACCTGAACGGGTTATATTTGTCAATCCATAATTTATATTTATATTATATACTGTGCATCTTCTCAACAGGCGAGTGAAGAGATGTTAGGGGTCCTGAACTCTGGATCAAGACAAATCAACGGCATGAATGGCGATGAAGTTGCTTCCTTGTGCGGCGGACTTGCAATCGTACTAGCTTCGCCAGACAAAATATCATTGGAAACGGCGGTAAAATATCACTTATATTGCGGGAATTGGTTTAAAGAATAGACACGTTTCCCCCAATGATCACGATTATTATCACGTTTCGCTTATTCTTAAGGTACATGCAGATGCAAGTGGGTAGCAACTAGGATGCAAGGACATATTATAAGAGTATTCAGGATGCAGAGGAAGTAATGAGTAGGCACCCTCTAGATACATATTGTTAGTCGTCAATGCCAGAGAATTCCCACGCTTACATAGGTCTTTAGCGAAATTATGTTTACCTTGAATTACGAGTCACAATAACGCCTCGGAAAGTTAATTAGGTAAATATGAATTGCAGACTGTTCAGGATGTATAGTCGCTAGCCCATGGGTTATGCGTTAATATTTGCATATGTACAACTGTGTTATTGATGAACGTTGGCTTCACACAGATCAAGAGTATGGAATTGGCATTGCCAGCCTCAGCTCAGCTCCTAAACATCACAACACAGAGACCGTACCCAGCCACGGAAGAAATCCAGAATGGCGCACATGGTGAGATTTGATCATGTGTATCTAGACTAAGCTATCATGCTTAATAATAATAATAATAATAATAATAATAATAATAGCAACACTAATACTGCTACTACTACTACTACTACTACTACTACTACTACTACTACTACTACTACTACTACTACTACCACCACTACTACTAATCATTATCATATATAAGATTATGGAGTAATATACGGTCGCAGAAGGTAGAGATGGAGCTTTCGCCAGTGATAGTAATGCACTTTTGTATTAAAGAAACTATCTAACGGACGTGACAAAGGCATCGCATCTCTTATCATGTGGTTGAGAGACACTAGGGAGAAGTCATTGATTTCCAAAAAAAATTAATTCATTGAAGCGCCGTAAATTAACCACAGTTGTCTATGCACTTCGAGACCGGATTTCCGCCAGCGACGCTCTGCGTTTCTACGTTCAAGCTTCGCGCGTTCGCGTGTTCTGACGAGCGTTTACTTTCTTCACAACACGGGATGCGTGTTTGTCAATTAGCTGTGTAAGTGTATCATTATACAATGTAACAATTTCACCTACATCAGATGGCGGCTTACACAATAGTTCTGAGTTCATAAGATCAGATCTGAACATCTCAGTTCTTATTTTCTTCAAATTTCTACATATGATTTCCGATTTCTCTTCTTCAGATTTACTCATATTGCATGTTATCGTAGCCATTGAGTGGTCCCACATTTGCATATCAGTCACATTGACATCCTGCACCAGTTGTGTGTTTTCATTTGTAACCACCCAGTCAAGAAAATGTCCTGATTTGTGTGTGGGTTCGTTGATTAACAGGCAAGTACATCATGCCAGGAATTGGGAAACTGCACTCAAAGACAGGCGCTGTATATCAACAATAACTCTCACATGGCTGGAAAGTAGTAGGATGTGACCTGAGCACCCCACATTCAATGATGCCTACTCCTTCTGAGTAGATTGCGTAGTGATATAAATTTAAATTGCAATTAAACTGCATGGAACTCACTTCATTCGGAAGAAAACTCCATTCATATAACATAAAATACAAAGACACTGGGGCACACGCAATGGTAAATATGCAAAATTTTCCTTTTGAAAGCACTACATGCTCACCGTTGATGATTAGAAACCGTGGTACGCCCCCAGATAATTATATAAATATATTATATGTATATACTATAAGGGTTATCTTGCAGCAGTACAATATGACGGTATATGTATACAAATTAATGGTCCCTGTGCTAACGAGAGATTATTTAGACAAAATTTACAAATGACAAAATATCCCTGAGAGTTGCTTTAAAACGTGTACATCTATATATATTCTATGTACATTTAGGTAGTACCTTGATCACGATGTACCCAGTTATTGATTTGTATTATTTGCATTTATCCATAATGAAACTATTGGATATTGAGATGTATTAGAAAGTGATATCCTTTGACTGTCTTTTGTGTCGAATATTGCATACATACGCACACGGAAATTGATTAATAAGCTATTCAGTTCGTCAAAATCTTCAAACTGTGACCTAGTCCCGATGTTACGTAATTTGTTTTGAACACTGTTTCATACTCCTCAAATTTTGCTTTGCATTGCAACATTCGAGTTGAATATATAATCATATTAACATCAGGGTTTGATATTTGTAGTAGTTGTAGTATCATTATTTCTATTTATGAATATGCCAAGTGTCAAACACCAATCTATTTTCGTACACCTGACTAGGCGTTGTGAATTACCTTGGCAAGATCCTGAAGAAGACAGTTCCAGATTCGTCATTGCGCATGCCGGAAGAGATAACGGAAGACACACAAACTACTCCAGATGACGATTCGGACACTCATTATCAGGAGAATCTCTTCCTGATGAGGAAGAATGCACAGGCTAACATGCTGAAGAGCATGAAACAGGCTCAAGCGGTAAGGATAAAGGCGATATAGTTTACGCGTGGAACATAAAGGAATATGTCCAGTATGCATGCATCTGAACACAGAAGTATATAACAGTATCAAACTGTGTTGGTACGCTTCGCTTTATACATGCACTTGAATATACAATATTCCGCACATGCTTATATTAGTAGTTTAATAGACCAAGCATCCCATTATCACTAGAACATGACATTGTAACGTGACTCGTTAAAGTACAAAATCTTACGAAAACATGCAAACAATCTCAGAACATCAGGCATGCTCCGTAGATCGCTCGCACTGCATCTTCTAGAGTACAGCGTTAATGTTTCTGTTATTTTGTCAGATAAAGATACTTATTTAAATTATATTATTATATGATTACACGTTAATTACGTTGATGACTCCGCAGATGAAAGAACTTCTGCCAAGTATAGGGAAGGCGATGTCGCACGTGCTAACAACTATGGAGACTTTGTTGGTGAAGAATCAGAAGCCGTTGGAGTATCGGACTGAGGGATTGTACCTAGCCGTACAGAAGAAGAACCCTCGAACCATTACAGACACCATTTATGCTGACGACTTCGAGGTCACCTATATCGAACCGAAGACTGGCAACAATATTCTTAGCTCTCTGAAAGATCCAATTGTTCAAGTAAGTAACGCATTGGTCATTGACCTTCGTCTGGTACGTGTGTGCGTGCGTAAGCGTCATATAGATCATTTCTGTTCACGATTTCGTAGTGAGAAAAAAATGAACAGCTATAATTATATTTGGAAACCAATTACGTTTCAGGAATTGGTGTATGCATTCGCTACCATAGCCAATGGAGTGTTGAGTATATGTGCCATGTTGTTGTAACTAATGATCGAAATTATTCTATTAAGAATGAAATTAGCATGTACATTGATAAGTCTTATATTGAAACAATGGAATAGGGGAATTTGAATAGAATTTGTGGCGTTACCCAAAAGCAGTGTACGCAATGTATTACCACGCTGTACCAACCAAATACTGTAAATATTGTAATAACAAAACGAATCATATTGGGCGGACTATTATATTTTGAAGCATAATGGTGCATTTCAGACGGTTGTCTTCAAGGACAACCCGTATGTGAACGCCGTTGACGATTCAGCCGAAGACATCACTTCATCCGTGCTTGAGCTGAACTTGATGGACAACAATGAAACCATAATTGATATACCCCTGAAACTTAAGGTGAGGAACCCCACTCGTCCTAAAGAGAAGCTCTACAGGATGAAAGTCACCATGTCAGGCCCATCCCAGATGATGTACCACAGGTTCCTGCTCAGAAACATCCACGATTCTACCTTCATCTATCTGAGGGTTCCAAACGGCGTCCTCAATGTTACTGGGTACCTCAGGTCAGGCCGCGCACCCACAATGCGCAAGTATGACGTCAGAGTTTCGGGGGTGCCAGAGCTTTGGAAGGGGAAGGACGCGTTCCGACTCCTGATTCCTGCCCGCTCACTCGCCAATGGCACCATCTACCTGGCCCTAAAGATGACATTCATGCTCGCGAGACACACAGAAGGAGTCACCAATCAAAGGCTTAAAAGTACGTTTGCCAACTATAGAAACTTCTTGTCATTTACCACTATATTAACCTGAAAATATATGGGTGGGTGCTTGTAATTGAAGCTTTTTGTCATCGACCATTTGTAGTTTCCTGTAAATGTATGGATGGTGTATGGTACATGTTTTGAAAGCTTCGTATCATTGACCTTTGCATTATCACGTAGATCTAAGCATGTAGTGTAATGATGCTGATCATGCCAGGCATCTGGACCAGCGTTCATGTTGTTTTGGAATAGTACCATACATGTCCATCTGTACTACATGGCTGAGCATGTTAGTAATTGATACTGTTTATCGGACATCATGGAGAATAATCACATGAGATGGTATACTACATTTAGGAGCCGCAGTCAGCGAGAATATTTCTGACCGTGATGGTATAATTGGCGGTGATAACGATGACTACATGCAGTTCAACCATTCGGACGCCGTGTACGCAGAACTGGAAAACGGAGAATACGGCCTGGTGATCGTCACAGACGGATGTAGAGTGTGGGATCCTGCTAAGGAAATATGGGATGCCAAGGCCTGTACGGTGCGTCAGTAAGCTGTCTGTGCTTCTGTGTACTCTTCTGTTCCTCAGCAGCTTCTTCAACACATATGAAGTAAATGCAAATAAACATAATAATAATGATAATAATTTATATTCATTATGCGCTAGATACCATTAATGAATACTGGAAGTGTTACATACCCTCAGATCATTACACTGGCTTTATTATGTTGATCCGGATGATGAGACCCTTCTTAGATGGATATATTCCTAAGGATGTTGGCATTGTCAGTATGTGTTTGGGGCTCATTTTAGACTACAATACACTGTCGGCAATATTCATGGACTCATATAAACACACGGATACATCTATACTCCTCGTCCGAAGTTACAAGTTTTAAGTAGTGATATCAAAGGTTCACTATACTTTGTTTCCAGATTTCTCGCTTCTCAACCAAGGAGGAGACGTACTGTTTGTGTGAACATTCTCCGGGCAAGTCTTTTGCAACTACCTTTTACGTGCCTCCAAACACCATCGACTTCACTCTGGTTTTCACTAAGTTCGACCCGAGCAACGCGGCAGTATATGGCCTGATCATTGGCATTATGGCCGTCTACGTCCTCGGGTTAGTCTGGGCCCGTAGACAGGACAAGATCGACATTGAGCGGGTAAGTATCACGAACCATAGCACAACGCACTGATCTGAAGCTTCCATCGTTTTTCAAGTTTTTCAAGATTT
Organism: Lepetodrilus schrolli; assembly: GCA_032361225.1. Taxonomy (NCBI): domain Eukaryota; kingdom Metazoa; phylum Mollusca; class Gastropoda; order Lepetellida; family Lepetodrilidae; genus Lepetodrilus; species Lepetodrilus schrolli. Next base: position 13,580 of record JAUTBT010029108.1, read on the forward strand.
ATGGAAAATGTTATGTAGCTATATTTCTACAGTCGATATTAACGTTCTGATTTTGACAGATCCTTTGCTGCAATTGGAAGCTAATCTTTCCTGTCACTTCCTTACTTTCACTCATTTTTTATCAATATGTATATAGCAGTTATCATTATGTAAATTCTTATTTGTTCAAATTATATATTATTTGTTCCAAGTCTATTCTATTCCTGTTCCAGTGGCGTGTAGGCTATCTGGTGGACAATCTGTCAACGGACAAGTACTTCTACTTACTGCAAGTCCATACTGGTCTCAGGAAGAGCTCGGGGACAGATTCAGTGATCAGTTTTGTTCTGGCAGGAGAAAACGGAGATACTGGGGTCCGGATTCTCAGTGATGCAAAAAGAGTAGGTTCCATGTTCTGCTCTACGTGCATAATATGTGTCTGATTATCAGAGCTTGTTGACATGGAATAGTTCCATTACACGTTGTCCGATCTGAATGTCCGTTATACGAAACTTTGCTTTAGTAGAAGGTCTAATCAAATTAGTATCATAAAACAGTTGTATCTACAGTTAGTAACTAAACCATTGATAAAATCAAAATTAAAATGAATATTTAACACACGAATGCGGATCTTGCTGGCAATGTCCTCATGGTAAACCTACTCAATTCGGCACGTGCACTGCTCTTTATTGCACGTCCGGTTGCCCCCGGCATGGAGAGTGTACGTCATGCCGTATGTTTATTCTATATAATGTCGCAGACAATGGCCACCGGAAGTGTGATGAACTTCATCATGGCGGTACCCAGACAGCTGGAAGACCTCTCCTATCTCCGGGTATGGCACGACAACTCTGGTCACGGCTCCAAGGCATCCTGGTTCTTGAACAAGATCGTGGTCGAAGACATACAGAAGCAGCAGAGGTGAATGCTAATGTAGGCTAATGTAGGCTAAGGTGCAGGGTATGCAGTGGTAGCGCCGCCGACTGCAGAAGCGTAGGATCTAGTCAGAATACCGTATGCGACCCTGGGAACGGTGATTTACTAATGTAACTGTATATGGGCACGCTTTGAGATTTGGACGTTACGAACCAATAGTACAGTCTGTAGTTTTAATGTATCTATCGCATTCTAGCTATGTGTACATGACAGTGATACATGCATATAATACGTATTCTCAACGTTCTACCAGAGACCTTCTGACACAATTCCTCAGACCATTACATGTCTGATGTTCTATGTGTTCCAGGTACATCTTTGTCTGTGATAACTGGTTGGCAGTTGACAAGAACGACGGCACCATCGACCGAGTTCTCACAGTCTCGGTCAAGGATGATTTCATGACCTTTGACAAGCTGTTCTCCGAGCATGCGCGGCTGAATATCACCGACACACACTTGTGGCTATCCATCTTTATCCGTCCTGAACGCTGCACGTTCTCGCGGGTCCAGCGAGTATCCTGTTGCATGGCTTTGATGTTCCTGATGATGATTTCCAGTGCCATGTTCTTCAAGTCGGCCGCCGAGAAGGAAGACGAAGAGACAATCAGACATGAAGTGAAGATCGGAGCGCTGAGATTCTCCATGACAAATTTTTACGTGTCTCTGGTCAGTCTGATGGTGACCATGCCTCCAACGGTCCTCCTCGTCATGCTCTTCAAGTCCTGCAAACCAAAGGCCCGGACAAACCAACAATTACACGCTAAGAGTATGGCAGTCAGATATACAGGAGCAGATGACGATGTCCTCGAGGACAGATACAGGAGCAAAGCACTGCCTCACTTCTGCGTGTACGTGGCTTGGCTTCTGCTGTTACTGATCGTGGTGACGTGTGGCTTTTTCCTAATCCTCTTCAGCATGCAGTGGGGCAGGGCCATCTCCGAGGAGTGGCTCACGTCCTTCTTTATGTGCTTCGCCCAGAGTGTAGTCGTCATGGACCCGCTTAAGGTGAGACGCATGGAAAGATACTTACACACCTGAAACGTCTAGTTTCTAGGAATTGCTTGAAATGTGTTGCCTTATTCGTATAGCACTAAATGTCTTGCATACTAGTAGTCTTTGATACTATCACTGATCAAATAATATGTTAGTAAAGTAACATTTATGAACACATGACACTTTCGTTTTCCAAATCTCGTACTAGTAAACCGTATTTCCAGTCTGGTTTACGAGGGGAGGTAATTCTTCACTATTACCTCATGATTCAGATATCCGATTGATTCGCGATCCGACCGTTTTGTGTCTGAAACGGGAAAGTGCGGCTTATCGGGGGTCTAATGTTCATATAGTTCAGTGTTGATTTCATTCAGGTCGTGATACTTGCAATTCTGCTGGCGTTTTGTCTGAGAGATCCATTTGACTCAAAGGGAGAAATAGATCTGGCTAGATTGGAATCTGAAGCGCAGATGTATGGCAAGGATAAATTGGGTATGTTCATAGTACGACATTTCCTAATTTATGACATCCTACTGAACAATTTGGTATATAACTTAGTATTTATTAATTTTCCGGTTTGGGTTATTCGTTAACTAAGCCACTTTTGAGGCTTCTGCTGCAACACTACTAGTACCGCGTAATTTGATATTTTGTTCCTTTTTACTCTTTTTCTAGTGTTTCCACTTGTTGGATTGGCAAAGTAGTTCACTGTCAGCTAAATGGCAACAACATTAATATATCTGCCTATTAGATCTATACATAGAATACATTTAAATCTAGAGGTTGTCCGATAAATACTAAATGTAATATTCTACACATGTTCTGCAAGCGATTGCGCAATATTTTGAAATAATGTTAATGTCTATAACATTATTAAAGCCATTCTTTATTCTATGTTATCATCTGTTCCCCAGACTTGCTGTGTCTGCCGCCCGAGCCACTGCCGCCAGATGTCCTAGCCAAAGCCAGGCGCAGGCGCCGGAAGGAGGTGCGCGCGCAGAGTGTATTCCTGGAGCTTATTCAGTACATCATATTTCTGTTCGCCATCTACAGTTTGTCCTTTGGCAACAGAGACGGCCGGTCCTTCATGATCCATGAAAACATCGAAAATAACCTCTACACTGGTGGCGTTAATGTGGAATATCCGTTTGCAGGGGTAATAATGATGTTGTTATTAGCTGATTGTATCATTATAAATAGAGAACAGTCATTTGTCAGTTCTGATATGTGATAAATTATAATCGTAGTCCATTGTAAATAGCCAACACGTGCGGAATGGTACTACTACTACAGTTTGAACTAATGAATACCGGTAATGCAACTTTTCTTTTCGCAGATCCAGTCTTACAACGACTTCTTCACGTGGGCCCATAAGACCTTAATTCCCCGGATGTTCCCAGAGACTGACATCACAGGGCGTCGTCTTCCCTGGAGAAAAAGACTCTTCTTCTCCGACCTCACTAACTTCCGGGTGGGACCAGCTCGAATCAGACAACTTCGTATGCCAAGACGTTAGTACTCATTTATTTAGGACATCCAGGCTACAATTTCTCGAAACAAACTTGAGTTTGAGATTTTGCTCAGCTGAGATTTCTCCCATTGACTCATTGCTGCAACTTGAGTTTTACGTTTTTACTCAAGTTACAGCACTGAGTCAATGGGAGAAATCTCAGTTGAAAATAAATCTCAAACTCCAGTTTGTTTCGAAAAATCGGGGCATGTTTGTAACAACGTTGTAGCGTATTGTGTGTATAATATTACTGTGTATTAAATGCATCATGTTCGTTCGTTACATCTATAGATAAGGTACATCATTGCAATTGTTAGATTTAATAACAATTTGGAAATTACGTTTTCTTTAATGCCTCCAATGACCTAATCATTTCAAGGATTAGCGAAATCCATAACTACGCATATACAGTAAATAGTGTATTCACGAAGAATAGTAAGAGTATGCATATGTATAATTATTTTGACTAAACATACTTGCTAACATGCATAATAATGTTCGTGATATTTTCCTCACATCCAGATCAGAGTCCATTCTACGGGAGTCAGTATAAATCTCTGGTGCCTAACCAGAACTACTATGGAGCTTACTCTTTCTTCAGCGAGGACGTGCACAGCTACTGCATACAGTGGAAGAAGGGACCTTGTCCATTTGACGAGGAGGCCACCTCTCTCACCTCGGCGGCGTGGAAGTATACGTCGTCTAGCGAGGTATGGGGCCTGCCAGTGGCGGGTCAGTACAAGATCTACAGCGGAGGCGGCTACATGCTGGAACTCGACGTCAACTACGACGTATCCAAGGACATGCTAGGGGAGCTTCATGATAACTCGTGGCTGGACAGACGAACCAGGGCCGTCTTTGTGGAGTTCACCCTGTACAACGCATTTGTCAACATTATGGCGTACTGTCGCTTAGCTGCTGAATTCCCAGAGACCGGAAGTACCATCATTTGGCACGATATTATGACTTTCCGATTAGACCAGCATCAGGGATCTCTGGGAGCGTATGTTTTGCTCTGCGAAATTGTAATCGCAATTATATTGATAATATTTACGATTTCACTGATGAAAAAGTTGTATACGCAGAAGCTTGCTTTCTTCTTACATGTGTGGCAAACGCTGGATTTACTGACTGTCATCTGGTGCATGATCGCTGTTGTATTCTACATCATCCGAGAGGTAAACGCGGCTGAAACACTTGCTAGGTTTAGAGACAATCCAAAGAAATTTGTCAACTTCCAACACATTGCAGTGTGGGACAACTTGTTTGTTTACGCTCTAGGAGCTCTGGTCTTCTCCACCACCATCAGGATCCTTCGAATCCTAGGCTACAACAAGAGAGTGACCATCATAGCCGCGGTGCTGTCCAACTCCGCAAAGGACCTCACAGGATTCGGAATTGTCTTCGGCATCGTCTTCTTTGCCTACGTCCTCAGTGGCTACATTCTGTTTTCCGCTCACTACTACGGCTACCACACCATCTACGACTCCATGTTCACCATCTTCACGTACATGCTGGGGAAGAACATCATGGCACGGCTGATGCTCATTGCGCCCATCTGGGCTCAGATCTACTTCTCCACGTTGGTGTTCTTCATCATCTTCGTGCTGCTCACCATGTTCCAGGCCATCATGAATAACAGCATGACAGTGGTTCGCGATAACCTCAAGAAAGTTCCTCCGCCCTACGGCCTGGTCAACGTCTTTCTCAACATTTACAGAGCTCTCATCCGAGACTGGCTGCCAGACAGCTTCTTCAAGAAACAGCAGAATGGTGAATACAATCGTAATTCCCGTTTGAAACTTAATCAGAGATAGAGAACACCAAGTCTAAGTTCACCCAGTAGAGAATGTTTACCCGGTAGGATAATATATGGGCATGTGAATGATAGCCTTCTAACGTCTTGAACGGCAGCTTGGGTTGTATACTCCCGGAGTTGAGAAGGAAAATGAGAGTACACTGATCCATTGGCCGGGGTAATAATGTAGCACTATGAGCACGCTTTCGAGCATGGATATACCGCAGTATATATTTTTATTATTATTATTATTATTATTATTGAACTTACTCTGCCATTAAGTATATGAAATGACCCTATTGAAATTGCTACCATTTCAACAGTTTATAGGTATTCCCATGAATAATAAAACTTCACACACACACATACACACGCACACACACTCACGCACACACTCTCACACACACACACATATAATATATATA
>JAUTBT010029119.1:0-19215 GCA_032361225.1 Lepetodrilus schrolli
CAACATTCAGTGCTACGGATGTTGCGGGTTTCCTCCTGCCCTAAACTGACAAGTCGTGATATAAGTGAAAGATTCTTGAAAGCAACTTAAAACCCCATCTAAAAAAAAATAAATTCAAAGGAGATTGTATACAGATCCATTGACTGGGGTAATAATGCGCTTCGAACATGCATTAGCATGGAGTCATGCGCTATATAAATGGACTATTAAATAATATACTCACACTGCTATTTAATGCTTATTCATCTTCTATTTATTTTATTTTTTAAATATATTTTTTTAAAGTGTTGCCTATGGGTGAAATATTCCCGCTGCAATGAAAACAATGTCATTTTTAAGAAAGACCACAAAAACTTTGTTATTTCTTATTTAATAAATACCTCATTTAATTTTTATTTATTGTATAGGTGAAAGATTCCAGCTGTGACGTAAAACAATAATTTATTCGCTTTGAATTATTAATACAGATAGGCACTATGTGACACGAACTAGTCCATATTCAATGAGCTTTGTCAACAGTAGGCATCTATGGGTTGCAGTAGGAGCCCATTAGCAGGGATGAGAATCTTCCACGGATCCACAGATTTTCAGGCTCTGGGGGCCCATCTCATAAACCTGGCCATGCCCTGCAGCCCCTGGATCCTAGCTATTTCAACTGAAAACACTATTTACGATTCTTATCCCTGCATTAGATCTCAGTGCATACTCAGATACTATCAGCCACAATTTCTCCTGTTTTAGAAATATACAATATTGTTTGTATAAGCCGTTTCCAATAGCCGGGTATTGAAATTTTGTTTCAGGTTCTAAACGCAGGGGATTGAAAACAAAGGACACGCCCGAGTCTTCACCCGAGAGAGTCCAGAAAGCTCGACAGGTCTCGAAAGCGCGCGATGACGCCCGCAAACAGATGCTGGCTGAAAAACGAGCTGCGATGAAGCAGCAGCAGGCAAACCGAGAAGTGGAAATCTACGCATCTGAAGATACGAAAAAGTGACAGGATACAGAAATCGTATCCCAATGTCGATGAGATTAACAAAGGACAATATTATCAACAAATGTTTTATATGTACAGTAACCAAAAAATCGACTTCCATATAAAAAGACACGATGGCATTTATATTACGAGATGGCCTAGGTTATTTATATACGTGTGTGTGTGTGTGTGTGTGTGTGTGCGAGTGTGTGTGTATGGAGGGAATGATGAATGTACATTCATAACAAGTGCAATCGTGCGTCATACATTACCTAGTCACCATAGGTAACCCTTGTCTCCCATGTTTCGTGCCTTGTTTTTTTCGCCGGAGAGAAAGAGTGTAGATAGACTTTGTGGAGAATGGGGCAAGGGAGACAACTAATGATAGACTTTTCTTTTGTGAAGTAAGGGAGATACGTATTGATAGGATTGGGAACAAATGTCATTTTCTACACTAACGATCTACCCAAAATATCTGTATGTTTGCTAAATTTTCGCACTTCCAAATATTTTTATTGAAATTTATATGAAGTGGAATATTGTTATATATTGACAATTTATTTTTAAAAATAGTAATTATTAGATTTTCTATTGTAAACTTGCAGACTTTTTGGTAGGAATTGGTTGGTTTGTTTCCTTGTATTTGCTTAATTCTTTAATTATATCAATTTGTAAGATACGAATGGAAAGATAACATGTTTGAAAAATCTAGCTTTGTTGCAATTGAATGTTTTATTGGCATGTTTTAATGACACTAGTTTCTTCAAGGACTTAGTGCCAGACAATTATAAATGTGTCGTGAAAAATACAATGTTTTCTTGTATGAAGTAACGACAAGAATCATTTTCCCATAGTGCAATCTTAGATAGAAATTGAAAGCAATATACCACCACTTTTATATGCCTGACTTTCTTTGCTCAAAACTGTTGGCCTACTACTTGCTTTCTAATTCTTGTATAACCTAATTTCCTGCAGACTGTTTGGGACTAAATTGTGCACGTTTTGGCTTCTGCAGTACTGTCAATCTATTAAATACTGTATTCCTAATTTAGTTGTCCAATCACCTTTTTCAAAAAACTTTGGAAGGGTTGGAATGAAGGTCAGTTCTTTGTAGGAAATCTCCATGTATTTTTTTCTTCTCATCTATGACTCTTCCAGATTTCAAAATTGGATTGACAGCTTGCAAAACTGTTTTTAAAGTAGCCAATTGTATCTACACAAATTAAGGGTTAAAAACACTTAATGGTGAAAGTACAGTGAGATTACCCAACAGGGTAGCACAACATTGTTGACTTAACTTGTAAGCTTGCATCGTTCCATAGGTGCTGTTGGCATTATTTGTAATATAGATTATATTCTGTGTCATGAAAGTTGCATTAACGCATATATATTGAAATTACATTGTACAATGTTCAACATCATCCTAACTTACTGTTTTTTTCTACGACCTAGGCTATTGTTATATACCGAATAATATTTCCGTATTCACTTTTATCGTATTTATTGTGGCGATACAATGAACCAGTTTATGCCAGTGTGTTGAATGATGATGGTGCTTCTTTAAATCTAGTCCTCCAAATTTTCACAACAATTTCTATATTTTCTAGATGTTTTCCTGAAATTTCAGAAATTCCATGAACAAGTGCCTGATTTTGTGTGTGTGTATAATTGTAGAAATGGATTAACACAAAGCACAGTGAATTGTATAAAAGATCTGTTCCTTGAATGGTTTGTTACTTTGTATGATTTGTATATATTGCAGACCATGTTTCATTGTATGTATCAGTGTATGGAACCGAGTGCTGACCTAAACTATTTGTAATTTTAAGAAGTAAACATGACATGATTTGTATATTTTCTAAAATGTGCTGATTGCCAAATATCAATTTCTATCAGTGACGTGTTAACATTTGTATTTTTAAAAGGAATTTCAGGAGAGCTAATCCCTCTCATCTCCTGGAAATTGTTGTGAAAATATTTGGAAGAGTTAAAAAAATATCATATCTTTTAATACCCAGTTTCACGTACAATGTAAATTTATATGTTCATTACCATGGTATTACCATCCTATATTATCTGGGATATCAGCTCATATTAGTGATATCCTTTGTTTGTCTCATGTCGATAACTACATTGGAGTGGCAGTCTGTCCAAATGTGTGCACCATATTTTCAGTATAAACATGTTTAGTATTCAACATATACTCAACAAAATAAATTAAGGGCCAACAGATATTTCGTGGGGAAGTTTTCTATCAAATTCTGGACCTCGGCTTGAGGAATCTAGTGCCTTCAATCATCCTGTCTGTCTGCAAGTTCTTCAAAATTACCTGGAGCTTGTAGATATTTAAAAATACTTCGTTGTTAAAAGAACATAAAGCTAAATGTAACTGTCAAAAAAAGCTACTGGCCCTTAATTAATTTTGTTGAGTATGCTATGTGTTAGATGGTTTTACTGGTGCCAAGTGGACATAAAAATGGCTGAATGTCACAGAAATGCAAGCGATTGTAAAGTTGCATTTCATTATACACACTGTTACCAAAATAACAACATACATATACCAGTTATTCCTGTGATAGGTTGAGGAAATATTTTTTAGAAATATTTATCGATTATCTGTCGAAAAACACAACTTAATTCATTTAGTTATATTACATAGTTAACACTTTCGATTTATTTTGAATTTATTAATTCCTATATCTACATTTATTAAATACTGATATTATTATTAAGATTATACTAAAACACGATATACCACACATTATTGATATTATAAGTTATAAACCCGTTGAATAGCTACTTACATATCTTGCCTTGAATTACGGTATCGGGTAAAATGGCGCCGTATTAAAGGAAATAGGAATCAACAAACTAAACGAACCTAGTACCCTCTGTATTGTGTGTTATTATTTGAAACAATATGCAATTTGTATTCTGCATGTGTTAATAGTTGGTCCGAGTTGTTAATTAAGTTGGATACGAATGAGGATAATTTACAGTTAGAGACGAAGCCAGTTGTGTCCATATGTTTCACATTGTCTATTCTAGAGTTCCATTAACCCTGTCCATGCTGGAGACAACCAGAGATGCCCTAAGGAGCAGTGTCTGTGCCTCGTCCAGCAGGGAAAGGGTTAAGATGACCAACAGTGTCCAAAATGAAAACTGTCCATTGAAAGTATTGTCACGCAAAGTTAATGAAAACTTTGAATGTACTCTTTGTAAGGTTGAAACCTTAAAGTTATGGTACGAGAATTTCATTACAATTTGACAGTGGATAAAATAAAGTGTTTATGTATAATAATATGCAATGTTTGTTCAAGCTGTTAAATTTTGATATTGTGGTTAGCTAGAGTTTAATACAGGATAATGGTTGATGTTTCAATTGATACATTGTTTGACATTTGTTATGGCCTTACTACTTGACTTTGTCATTGTTTTGACATTACATTACCTGGAGGAACATGCATGCTTTGCTGTTTACTTGGAAATTTTCTCTGGCAAACAAGTTCTCTCATAAAAGCTACAATGCTAAATTTGACACTATCATAAAAATGTACTAGAAAATGTCTAGACGATTTAAGAGCTTTGGAAACGGAAACGATATCCAGTATTTTGCTAATGAATCTCCAAGCTTTTAATATTGTGCTGTTTGAATTGCATGTCCTAAATAAAAATGAAATGAAGAAGAATTTGTTTTCTTGTTGTCATTATATCGTTTGGTTTTAGTTTGGTTTCAAGAAGAAACTGATTGAGATATTTCTTTACCGAGATGATGCTTTATGGAGATGATGCTTTACTTTACTGGAGGAATTGTAGTAGTTCACACATGTGCTACGATATTCAAGAAGAAAATGATGGATTCAGACATGGAAATCTTCTGTGAATCGGCAGAAATCCACCGATTTATTTGTCCAGGGTCCATTTATTTGACCTGGACATGGCTTGGGGCCTGCAGCTGCCAGACCCTGTGCTTGTTTTTTCCCATTGAAATCACGATTGTCTATTGCCATGCCTATGTAGATTACAAGCAAGGCAGTGATTAGAATCTGCAGATTTCGAAGCTCCAGTATTCAATTATTAATATGTGATCAAAGCATATAAGCTACATTTACACATTTTATTTTATGACTTGCATACATAGGAAAATATTAATACAAATAAACCACCTTGAATTTCACTATTAAAAACATCTTCAGCCGGAATTTGTCAATGTAAAACTAAGGATTTTATGCATGATTTCAAGCACTCGTAAAATCTTTCATTCGCCTTAAAATATTTATACATAGAGAATCTCATCCAAGTGTCTTGGAATATCAAATATAGCAACACGAGTCGTGAAAGTTATTAAATCTCAGGCTTTGCCGAGGATTGAATAACTTTAATCGACGAGTGTTGATATATTTGATATTCCAAGATACGAGGGTGAGATTCTATTTATCACCAAATATCATTACGAAGAAAAATCTGGTCAAATCTTGAGGCTGATGTGCATTTGCACTGTGACATCATAGCAATGCTGCGACATCGCAATTGTAGCGATGACATCACAATGGTTGAACAATCAAATACTTGGTTCAAGCGATATCTACAGGATGACATCACAATGGTAGAACAATCAAATAAACAATCAAATAAATCAAGAATTGGTGCAAACTATATCTACTACTGTAGCTATCGCTTGTTATTTGAAAACGATATCTATTGAGAAAAGACAGTATTGGGTGATAGGGAATCTCACCCAAGTGTCTTGGAATATGAAAGCCTCGGATATCATGGCAATGCAATGACATCACAATTGTAGCGATGACATCACAATGGTTGAACAATCAAATACTTGGGTCAAGGAAACAGCTGATCTAATGATTTTTGTTGTTGTCCACAGTAGATAACATATGCAAATTAGTAATTCATAACCAATCAGTGATTTCGAAAAGCGTTATCACCTGTAGAATAGCATTGTTGTCCTACTGACGTTATCTCCTGTCGGAGCAAGTATTTGGTGATAAATATATATACTTGCTCCTAAAAAGGGTAGAGCACTATTCCAGGCAAAACAGAACCTCTATTGTATTTTATTGTGTTATATATATATAACCTCGCAGTAAAAAGTAGGTATGTCGCAGCAGAATTATCCATGTGCACTATATTTGAACGAAACAATTTCCTTTTTCAACATCATCATGGAATGGAATGGAATCCCGCAGGAAGTCACTTGACATCGTAAGTAACGGAGTCACAGCAGACGACAGACATAAAATGGTCCCTGTTTACAGCTGCAATGTAATGCACAGAAGTAGGATACTAGAAACAGTATTTATAACGGTAGTTCTTAAAGAGCATATTCATTATACGCAAGACTGATGTCTAGTTGCTTGGCGAGAGAAATATAGTACCTGATAAATTAATACATAAATGTAGATATATAGTAAAGAGTAAATACCCTATTTCCATTCCTAAAAAAACATATAGTGTATTACTAGCAAGAATATAGAAAACGGTGTTGTCAACTACAATGACGAATCATAAAGGCTTCAGTCACTTATTCGTTATGGATATAACCAGGGCTCAATTTAGCGACTAATTTCGAAGCCGTGGCGACCTAATTTTTCATTTGGCGACCAGTATTTTATTTATTTTAAGTGTTTCTTGATCTGAAGGAGCCAAATGGCTCCTTGATAAAGTTTGTAACTTTGTCGCCTGTTTATAAATGGACATCACCAAAAGGCCGATATTTATCTGACATGTCATTTTTTTAAATTGGGATTTAGAGTCGCTTTCAAGATTCTTTCACTTGTATCACGACTTGTCAGTTTAGGGCAGGAGGAAACCCGCAACATCCGCAGCGCTATAGTGGACAGTTAACAAGATAGCCACGAGAGCGCTATGTTTTTTTCGCGGCTATACAGCTCTTCATGAAAGGGTGCACCGGTTTGTGTTTTTTAATACGGTGTACTTTTAATCCTCGTATCCTTGGCATAAATAAATCAATGCACAGACCGCAATGTGTCGCACACTATCGTATGTACTTCCCGATGAAGATTACATTGACGAGTACGTTAAAATATATATTTTAAAAATAAGGCATGGTGCACTTATACATGTTTATATACTGGGTAAACAATAATAAACCCACCGACTTAAACAGTAGTGCTATTTTCGGGGCTTCAGTACGGATTGGGTACATGCGGTCTGAAATCCCCGGCGGATCCATAGATTAGAGATATGTAATTATACCTAGACATGCATTTGAAGTCAGGCGATCGTTGTGGATACCTTGAACCTCAGATTAGGAGGTTAAACGCGCGTGGTTTCCTTTAGTCATTGTTGACATTTCTTAGTTTAAAAAAAAAAGGAACAAGCTCGATCCCAGACCTAGAAAGAATATATCGTATATCGTTATAGCTATATATTAAATCTGGATGAAAATTTAAGAATGCTGGGCATGTAGGATCGAACCCAGACCTAGAATGTACCTGGTAACCGTATAGATAGGTAGTTTTAACATTGAAAATTAAAAATACTGGGTGTGCATACACCTTAGGCTTGAACCCGGACATATAATTGACCGTATATAGTTAGCTAGTAGGTCCGGCTGAAGATTTAGGAATGCAAGGTGTATAAATGTTAGCCTCATTATATACCTCGTATACCCATTAACAATGACAGTAAATATAGGAATATTGGCTGTATACACACCTTATGTTAGAACCTGGACTTAATCTACTTAGGCTATATCGTTGGCTAGTAGTTCTTACTGAAATTTTAGGAATGAGGGGTGTGGACACACACTAGGCTCGAACCTGGACCTAGAATTTACAGCATATCCTTATAGCTAGTAGTTCTGGTCCACGTTCCACAGAAAGACCGTGGAACGGGACCCTGGTTGGAAATTCAGGAATGTGGGTGTGCACAGACATTATGCTCGAACCCAGACCTAGAATTATCGTAAGTTAGAACCCATGTAGTTTCATCAGACAGCAAATGCTCATGTGGAGCCGACTTATCAGTAACACAATATTTCAATAAAGAGAACCAGGGCCCGGGGTCCAGTACAAAACGTCGTAATCTCCAACCGTTATGATGACGTAATCCATTGCAAAAGTTAGGAGTTATGGTTACCTAACAGTCACTCCGTTTTGCACAGAAGATCCCAGGCCCCGTTTCACAACCTAACTTTAGGACCCAGTTTATCACCTCGTAAGTTAGATGTCGATTTAAGAAGGGATAAGACTTGTGACGTCGTCGTGAAACACTTATTACGAAGTGATACCCTTTAGGTGTGTTTTAGGAGCTCCTAAAAGGTTAGGAGGCCGTCGTGAAACGGAGGCCTGGTCAACATAGTACATCAAGGTACACTGTACTAAACAATTACATACACAATTCGTACTGAGTACAATAGAGTACAGCACAAAAGTACACTGTGATAAGCCCCTTCAAACTCATGTAAAAGTGGGCGTTTGATCGTGCAATTGGCCCACAGTCTAACCGAATTTAGGTCTAACATCGGTGCAAGAATACTCTACTATTTCCGACAATAAAACATTCGATATTGACAAATAATGATATACAGCTAGATGTATAATATAACAAGGTTGACATGTGGAAAAAAGGCAAATATTTTCAGTAATAAATTATATTAAGTAGATGTCAGAAATCATAAAGGCTTATTAGGAAAACGATCACAAATCGCATCATTGGCAAAATATACTTTAAATAATGTATGTATTATATCCTAAAACAGTGAGTACAAGTACACGCATTTTCCAAGTTCTTGCAATGTCCTGGTGTGTCTGTAATTGGCCCTAGATGTACGAGTATAGTCCCAAAAGACGAAGAGCGTGCACACATATGAATGGATGATGATGGTCCCAGGAAGAAAAGTGAGGTCTGGATACGGTATTCAGACAAAGACACAAACACAAATTACAATCAAAAGTATTTGATTAAAAAAATATTTGCTTTCCACATTTCACAAACTACATCATGGTATTTAATTTATGGATATAGTTAACATTACGGTTTTCATGGACATTTTGGTATTCATTGATGCCATGGTATTCATGGACATCATTGTATGCAGGGACATTGTGGTTGTCATGGTCATGATGGTATTCATGAATATCACATACATTCATGGCCTTCTTGCATACCATGGTCATGGTCGATCATCAGAAGCATCTTGGTATTCATGGACAATAAGATGTCGTGGTATTTATTGACATCATGGTATTTACATTCACCTGGTTATACATAGACATAATGGATATGAAAATCATGGTATTCAAGTACATAATGGTATTCATGGACATTCTGGTTATCCTGGCCATCCTCTTATTCATGGACACCATGGTATTCGTGGACTGTGGTTATTAGCCATCCTGGTATTTATGGACATTGTGGTATTCATGGACATTGTGGTATTCATGGACATTGTTGTTTTCATAGACATTGTGGTATTCATGGACATCATGGTATTCATAGACATACCGGTAATACACATACTGGTTGTCACAGACATTTGGAAAACAATATAAATAATCTCACACAAACTAATCATGAGACAAGTGTCCCTGGAAAGCAAACAATGAATGAGCATGAGATGAATAATAACACATGCAGCCGTGTCTGGAAGCTGTAAATGTATGGACATGTAAAGCTGTGGTTTAAAAATGTTAATATAGAAACAATAAAAATATCGTGGAACTCGTGGTAGACGAAACAGTTTGAATAACATTCATATACTTTATGGACGACAACATATTATGGACGGAATAATATATCACCATATGATGTTATGACAGCTTGAATGAAGAATTGTACAGATACATGTTCAGCTGGGATACAAATAGATACAAACAGCTGTAATATCATAGAAGATGTACTCTACAGCTGTGATATAAATAGAAAAGTTTCATTGTCCAGCTGCAACATAAATAGACAAATGCATTGTACAGAATAAACATATACAGTGTACAGTTTTGTTATTAATAGACAAATACAGTACAGCTGTGATATAAATAGACAAATGCATTGTACAGCTGCAACATAAATAGACAAATGGACTGTACAGCTGTAATATAAATAAATGTATACAGTGTACAGCTTGGTTATCATTAGACAAATACAGTACAGCTGTGAAATGAATAGATGCAGACATATCTTTACAGCTTTGGTTTAAATAAATGCAGTATAAGTACCTCAGTAAGTTCTATTGAAATATCTTTGTATTGATTGGAAAATGACTCCTTTCCAACTGGACATTCCTAGCTTGTATCAGGATATCATTTGGTGTTACTTGTGGCACCGATATGTGCTGTATTGGTGTTGTTCTTGGTGTTGTTCATAGTGTTGTTCATAGTGTTGTTCATAGTGTTGTTCATAGTGTTGTTCTTGGTGTTGTTCTTGGTGTTGTTCATAGTGTTGTTCACTGTGTTGTTCTTGGTGTTGTTCAGTGTTGTTCTTGGTGTTGTTCTTGGTGTTCTTGGTGTTGTGCATAGTGTTGTTCATGGTGTTGTTCATGGTGTTGTTCATGCATCTAAGCCTTCCCTTGCTGCTGGACAAATGCTGGCTTATCTATCGCTGCCACATGGCTGAGGCTTATAGCAGGCAAGCCACTCCTATAGGTCATCTATCGCTATATCTATTGTTTGAATACTACTACAGGCTAGCTAATGCCAGAACACTAAAATGTCTAGTGCTACCCTGGTAGGCTATCCATTGCATTTCTTTTTTCATTTGGGTTTAGAGCTGCTTTTAAGATTCTACTACATGCTAGCTAATGCCAGAAAACTAGAAACTATATTACTGCACACCTCATCTTAAGTTAAGCCCCACCAAAATCACATCCCATTTTCTGTGGGGATGTTTGGGACATCCTGGGTCGGAATATCAGGCATCGAGACCCCCCAGTTCAAACTCTGGCACAGTTAGAAGCTGCACTGCATAAGGAGTGGAACCATTTGCCCCAAACAATCTTTCGACGACTTGTCCTCAATATGCGATGCAGGGTTCAAGCAGTAATCAATGTCCATGGTGCTTACACATGCTACTGTCTTGCAATAGCCTCGTGGTCCCATAAAGTCTACCTGACACCTACTGTAGATGGTGGTTGTCCATTACCTATACGAAATGATCAAAGTTTTTCCAAGTTCATAACACACTGATATTGTGTTCTTTCACAATATTATTTTTTCTTTTAATGTATTGGTGGAATCAATACAACTGGCATCACTATGCATTGTGTTTGTTCTTGTCTATCAGGGAATTGCACCCCTGAACCGTGTATTACCCTGCGATAGGTTTGTCACAGCTACAACAGCGTCTTCATTCAATAATATTGGGTGGCGCTTAACTTATGATGATGTGTATATTAACATCGTTAAATCACGACACAAATTACAACCACAATGGTGATGTTGCTACCCTTCGTTTAGTCATCACTTGCTAGAGTTCGGTATTTTTGCAATGGCCCTCGATTAATTCTAAAAGACTGATACTATCAAATCAATGTAAAACTTCAATGAAAGCAAATAACATATAAAACAACCTATTTGTCTTCATTTTGTAATTACTCACATCGAGGAATATATTTACTTTCAATCTGAAAAGACACACCTGAAATGGGTGACCTCATAAATTCCAATATGGGTTTTTCATATGTTGATTGTTGCCAGAATGTCAACGTTAAATGAGGGAAAGTCAGTGGAGCTATAAAAGAGATGGACCAATATCTCTATATGTCTCTTTATGGCCGATAAATGTGTCAATGTGACAGTTAAAATGTATCCTAATTCATCAGGATTACAGTTTATTACCGCAAGGTCGTATTCCAAAATGGCTTGCAGGACATTTTGACGTGATTTGTTATCCAATAAAGACAGCGAATAATGAATCTGATCGCCTCTGATTTTTACAAATGGTATCATGGATTATACATGAGATGATACTACACCCTCACTCTCATTCAATGCCAACCTGAAAACCCCCACAACCCATCCTCACCCAATATACGTAACGGTACTGTGCAACCGTACCACACAATGACAATAAAACTTCTTTTTTTTATATGGAGAACAAAGTTATATCTTTGTAACATTTTTAATTAATTGCTATCTATAATGGTTTAAAAGTATACGCTTTCGGATATTTATGTATGCATTGAACTAAGTTTGAACGACGAATCCAACGTACATTATTTAACTTGACATACACAATCATATATGTAATGACTTATGTATCTGTAAACTTCATTTCACATTTTGGAATGTAGTATATTTCAAAACATCTCTATATATTGCGTTAAATCAAACCTGAAGGGTACTCTGTACTTTCCACATATTGAAGGAGAAATAGCTCGAAATAATTGGCTAAAATGCCGGATTATGAATAGTTGAACGTTGATTCTTGGTACAAGTAGGTTTTAGTTGGGTTTTTCTATTGAAATAGATCTGATCTAGTAATATTTTGTTGGCAAATAATATACTCAACAAAATTAATTAAGGGCCAGTAGCCTCTTTGAACATGTTAATTTAGCGTATGCTATTTAGTGCTACCTGTCTAGTGTCGTCATGCTACCTGTCGTCATGCTACCTGTCTAGTGTCGTCATGACACCAGATTCCTCAAGCCGAGTTCTGAAATTTGGTAGATACCTTCCCAACAAAATATCTGGTGTCCCTTAATTTATTTTGTTTAGTATATATAAATGTTGATAACCATTCAGGGCATGAGGAATATGTAGTATATGGAGAAGTAGCTGGTTGAATGAAGCACTTGTTTACTAGACTAGACACATTAAATATGTATATATATTTTCTGGTAAAGGCTACTCTGAACATTCATTAAGCAGGCTAGCTTTTGTTGTAGTTTGTGCCTTTAACGCTTTTATGTATGAATGAATGTACTCGAAATTAGATGCATGTCGTCAGGCATAATTTCATACTGTGGCCATCACGTAAACTTTAAACTACCAAACGCAATTAAAGTGAATAGTCTACTTGGCCATCAACAAATAGAGAAATCAAGAACAATGATTTGATAGAATAAGTATGCTGTAGTTCAAGGATATACCGTATAATAGAATAAGTATACTGTAGTTCAAGGATATATCGTATAATCGAATAAGTAGTCTGTAGTTCAAGGATATACCGTATAAT
This sequence comes from Lepetodrilus schrolli, assembly GCA_032361225.1. Lineage (NCBI taxonomy): Eukaryota > Metazoa > Mollusca > Gastropoda > Lepetellida > Lepetodrilidae > Lepetodrilus > Lepetodrilus schrolli. The sequence continues at coordinate 13,130 of JAUTBT010029119.1, forward strand.
AGAATAAGTATACTGTAGTTCAAGGCTATACCGTATAATAGAATAAGTATACTGTAGTTCAAGTATATATCGTATAATAGAATAAGTATACTGTAGTTCAAGTATATATCGTATAATAGAATAAGTATACTGTAGTTCAAGGGTATACCGTATTATAACCAGATAAATTATTGATATCATTATTACAAGTTCAATATATAAGTACTGACAGTTTTGCAAACAGGCAATTAGTGTTGTTACACTGTATGCTGTATAGGATGTTGTTACATGGTAATCTATATAGCGTTACCTTGAGAACACTCAGGAATAGGATACGATGTCTCTAATTATATATTGAACCAATAAATACGAAAATTACATTGTGCAATTGCCACGAGAAACAATTATACATGTAGATTATTAATTAAATGCATTCATTCAAATGCATGAAACTATGATCTATTCTGAGTATATGCATTTACATTATTGAACTTAATAATATTAATATATAGACATGGTTCACCTCTGGTTGGTAATCATACGTACTGTATTGTTTAGGCCATTGACGTTATCAGGGGAAAAATTTGACAAAGATTGATAATATTTCTATACACTATTGTCAATGATGAAGCCAACAACGCGATATGACACGACTACTAATGGTATAAAGTCTCCTGTGGTTATTACGCGATGAGTAGCAAATAATAACTTGGGGGCCGTTCCACAGAACAATCGTAGCGCTACGAGAGTCGTAACTCCTGTACGTTAGCATGGAGTTGCTAAGGAGTCATGACTCTGGTAGCACTACGATTGTTCTGTGGAACGGGGGCCTGAACACTCCCGTGCGAACCGGTGTAATTTTAAGATAACCGTAAATCTAAACTTAGACATGGTCTAGACTAAAGCTGCGGTTACACTGAGCCCGATAACGATAGCGAATTGCGTTTCACCGTGGTAACGACAGCACTTAAGAAATCTCTTTATCGTTATATTTACAGTGTGACCTGTTACTAAATTTTGCACATATAACGATTATTTATTTCAGTCTCTTTATCGTTATCGTGCTCGGTTTGACCGCAACTAAAGGGTAGAGCTAAGGTTACATCTTACATAAGGCTACACCCCTGTACGGAAACGGCGTAACTAAAGTAACTAACTTCAATCTAAGGCATAGACGTGTTTACATACACGGATGGCTGGTGTGTGATGCTAAGACAAATGAACGATACAGTTCACGCTCGTGACAATCCATGTGCTACATCACTCGGGGATCAGGTTTATACGTAAGTAAACTCTCAGTGGAATAAACTGGAGCTCACAAATACTCAAAGCTTGGATGAGTACCAAGAAAGAAACTCGTAAATAAGCCCCAAAACACGTTCTAAAAACAACTATGATCTATCAAATTTGGATTACTTGAAAGCCCGCTACTGAGCTGAATGTCTGCTGTGAATTCAAAAATGACATGGGAGGATGTACTGGAGAGATTTCTGGAAACTTGTTTTTCTCTAACAAATCGAATATTTTAAATTGAATAGAATTATAGATGAATAGAATATTTCCATATTTTCGATGTATATATTTCATGAATATCGAATATGAATATAAGAATACTAACATACAAAATGTCTTCTGGGTTCCAGATACACAGAACGATCTTCTATACTATATTATGCGCTGTTATTCTGATTGGCGATATAGAGACTAAAGGTCTGCATTGTGTCTTGGAGGATACGAGAGCTTCATGACATAGTGAAGCCCTGAAGTCTAGAATAAAATTGTAAGTACAGTTTGAGCTGTCGCAGAACAAGAAACAGCAGTTTAATCCCCACTCCCCCCCCCCCCCAAAAATAAAATAATAAAATAAAATAAAATAAAAAAAATTTTAAAAATAAAATAAAATAAAAGGAAAAATAGAAGAAATATCACAAAAAAACGGTGGTGCCAAGAAAGATAACGGCGCCGAATAAATAGTTGACCACTAATGTTTTTCCTCAAGACTTGGCAATATCATCAATCTCATTCATACTGTAGCCCATCGTTTCTTACAATCTATTGCCCTTATATATTTGATTATCAAACATTCAAACATTTATTCGTTAATTTCTATCTTACGTAGGTATTTTGTAATCATTTCTCTAGAAGACGCCAAACAAAATAATATGTCTGTAGCGTAGAGCTGCAAGCTTCTAGCACATTAGTGTATCGATACTGACTAGGTGGAACCGTTGTTATGTCAACATCTAAAAGAACTGCCCTGATCCCGAAACTCATAGTTATATACATTACACGTATGGATGCAGATGCGAGTGTTTCTCCGATATTCACTCATGTGTCATTATCGATATGGATTTCTAAAAAGGGTAAAAAATAATAACTTCCATTGTAGAACAATAGGGATAATCAAGGACAATTCTTTGCGATAATACAGATGGACGTAAAAAGTAGTCATCAATTACATATATGAATAGATACAGTGACGCTACCCGTTGATTAATAGCCACAACAATATTTACGTATATTTGTTGAATAGTTCTATGTGAGTTATAGATATGTGTGTTTGGAAGGTGAAGTGCTTTCTGTTGGAATAATTGAGTTCGATTCTCACAAATGATCTACTACAATTAAACACACATGAGCAACGTAGATAGGGTTTCATCACCTAATACTGTCTTTTTTGCAGAAGATATCGCTTTCAAATAACAAGCGATATCTACAGCATTAGATATCGTTTGACCCAATTCTTGGTTGATTTGATTGTCTATTTGATTGTTCTAACATTGTGATGTCATGCTGTAGATATCGCTTGACCCAAGTATTTAATTATTCAACCATTGTGATGTAGTAGTATTGCTATGATGTCACAGTGCAAGTGCACAGCAGCCCAAAGATTTGGCTATGTACATTAACTAAGATATACTACTACTACTAATAATAATAATAATCTATTTATAGAGTGCCGAATTCCAATCCAACTAGGTTGCTCACGGGCATTGTTACACAATGAGTCTATCCACGTGAAAATAAGTGTGTCATTAGTCTTTGTCGGAAGAACTGGAGCGAGGATGGAGATTTCACTGAGATGGGAAGATTATTCCACAGCACAAGGTAATCACATATCGCTAAAACGCAGGAAGATCTTCATGAACATAAATGCATGGAGTGCGAGACGGAAGGTTGGCGGACAGGATCGATAGACAATAACAGTAAATGCATAGTTTATTCCCAACTGCTGTGAGGGGTAAAAAAAAAGGTCCAATGAGAACAGAGAGTTGTTTATTGGCAACTTCCAGTTTTCATCTGGACCGGAAGTGTCCTGATGATAGTGGTGTCGGAATGCTCTACATATAAATTGACACATTATCAGGAAGTGCCTAAATCGGCTTTATCATAACAGGAGCAGTAATGGCATTCTTAGGGAGCACATTTGAAATAATGAAAAGTTGTTGAAATTGATTAACAGCCTTGATAATATGAATTCGTCAATTACAGTTGTTGACTACGTGCGCCAAGGTAATCAAGCAACCGAAAATTTCCTGCAAAGCTTGACTATAATTATTTACCACTTTAACTGTATGCAATGCGATCATATCAAATGACATTGACGCTCTTATCTGTTCATGAGCACCGACCTACATGGAATTTAGCCTGCCATCTTGAGTTGCTATCGTCATTACAAGAAATGCCTGCGTTGCAACTGAAAGATACATGATATCTCTCTTTGCCAGTGGCGATAATACTCTGACAGAATAAATAATAGAAACATTAAATATATGCCTCGCATTAATGTCAGGATCTACAGTAACTTACACAAAACCACTAGGTCTACTATCAGGAATATGCCAAGGTAAGAATTATTTTGAATTTAAGCAAATATGCATGCTCGTCATTTACTGAAATGAGCCACTAGTATTTTATTAAGTTTAGTATCCGTAGTATACTGTGACCATAGACTTTGTGGAAACTACATTGCAATACTCAGTAAAAGTGCGACCCACTTTCAGAATAGGCACAGATGAAAACATCCTAGATAACGATATCTAGGACATCGATCTGCTATGAAGTCCTCCAGCAAGAGACCAAACGTACACGGAGCTTAGCAATTCCAAGATTCCGAGATGGAATAGGTGCATATGTACGCTCACAGGATCCCTCTTTAACAACCTGGGGGTGTACAGCATTCAAGATTGGCAATTGGTAAGAGTGTAAATACTGCCCAAAAGGTTAGCGACTTGATCCGAGGGTTGGCCACGTTCGTCAATTGTCCACATATTGACAGTGATATCGACATTCCTCTGGTCGATATAATCCCCTCTGTAGCGGATTGGAATATGGAGCTGAATAATGTAAGGTCTAAATTTTCAGTTGGCTTTATTTGTGTACGAGTGACTAGTCGTATACTTTTTCTTCACTAAATATTGTCTGATTATGAAATAGTTTCTCTCGCATCGGATCCAAGTAATCTGGTACCCCTGGCCTTGGTTAATGTCAGACGTTACTCAACTCTAGCATGTGTCTGTACAGCAGATATACGGTAACACTCGTCTTCATAAGATGTCTTCAGTTCTAAGAGTGTAGCTATGGAGCAAAGAACTATTGTCGTATTAACATAATTACCGCTATCATCACGTCGTGTGTATGTATTACGCATTTGCTCAAAGTACGAATGATTATATCGCTTTCACGAAACGACGTAACTACAACCTTAGTCAAATATTACATCATTGCAAAGGTTAGAGTTAATGTTACATTATATACCACAGGAAGCAGCGGCCTGGATGTTTTAAATACACATACAAACTCTAAGTACTACTAGTATTCACAGCCTCTTTCAGCAGAGCTTTTATTTAGACATTAATTTAGTAGTTTCCTTCTACTTGATCCAAAATATGTCATTAAGGATTAACACATTTTGGAATTTCTTGTATTTTACTTGCAGGTATGGACACACAAATGTATTGGGCAACAAGCCACATTTTCTGCATTTCCCACTGGTTTTCAATATTTTCATATTTCTTTCATATGTTCGTTTTTCTTCTTCGTTAGACTAGATAGAACAATGAAAAAAAAGAAAAAAATATGAAATATTGAAAACCAGTAGGATATACGGAAAATGTAGCTTGCTGCCCAATATACGTGTGTATACAAATCAAATGTCCATTCTTTCAGATAAAATACGTTTTCCCATGAAATAATTCAACAAACCATGATTGTATGCCTTTAAACCACTAGAAAATAAACGTGCACGTTAACTATGTACGGTATACTAACCGTATGAACAGTACTTGATAATTCCGTATCTAGAACAGTTCTGGCTATTGGAACTATATATCTATTACCCTGAAACATCCCATAGTTGTTGCCTTATCATCATACACATTCATAACAAATTGCATCACAGTCACCGACATATTCGCAGTGCAATTAGTTCCTTGTCAACGCATCACTCCATTATCTACCTTTGAATTGTGTGGTCTTGATGCATGACTGTGTTTCTAATCCGAGTCGGGTTTCAAATCCCCTGCCATCTTTCCTGATTTTCTCGTATCCCATGCTTAACGGACTGTTCGTTGCAGTATACAAAATACTGCTTCGTATCGCTGACTGTTCATTGGCGGTGCTTCTGACAATACATCAGCAGTACCAAAAATGCGATGAGCGTCTAGGTGGGCCTCGTTGCCGATATACGTGGAGAATGACGTAATGACTCAATGTGTTAACGAAATAAACGGTGTTAATGGTTACATCGCGTTTGCCATAAGGTTGGAATCAATTCCTAATACTTATCAGGTTTTGTGACTTGATTTGGTACTGTCAACCAGAAATATAACCTATCTGTAGACACCATATATTTACAACTTTACAACTTTTTTTTATATATTATTGTGTGTGTCCTATTATTATTATTATTATTATTATTATCATTATCTACCGCTTATAGCTTTTAATCTCAGTATCCTGTTATATACTACATTGTCCATTCTTTAGTCGTTATCAATTCCTTTTATGATTTAAACTTTTCTTTTTTTTATTGGGGTTTAAAGTCGCTTTCAATATTCTTTCACTTATATCACGACTTGTCAGTTTAGGGCAGGAGGAAACCCGCA